>WBNM01015972.1:0-19077 GCA_013399055.1 Ramphastos sulfuratus | reverse complement strand
GATGCTTTACCTGCCCTGGACTAATAATTGTTTCCAGGGTTCATTTATGCAGACAAGGGAAAGCACAAAGAATATAAATGTTGCATTATACCTTTTTATGGTTACAGAAAAATAAATTGACTTAGCTACAGAGTTTAGTGATGTGTTTTCCTCAGCTGTCACAATGAATATGAATGTCACTATCAAGTGTATATCAAGTGACAGTGCCTAAATGACAAAGCCGAGGTAAGCAGCACCCAGAGATTAATGGCAATCTGAGAGAACTGGAAAATGACTCTTTCTGGGTCATGGACACAAAAACAAAGCAATCTTTTTCATATTAAAAGCAGATCTGCATTCTCCTGAAAGGAATTAAGTATTACTCCTCCATGCCTAAGCTAGCTTTAAATATTTAACATATTATTTCAAATCCTCATTAAATGAGGATCTTTCAGGGTTTTGTTGTTGAGTTTTGGGTTGGTTTGTTGAGGTGGGGGTGGTTTGTTTTGGCTGGGCTTGTTTGGGGTTTTCGGGTTTTGGTGGTTGTTGTTTAACAGAAAGTATAAGTGAAGAGATGATGCAGCTGAAAGCAAGCAGTGCTTTAAGTACTAGCATTGCCAGGTGTGGGGGTGGCTGGGCTGAAAGATTCAAAAATTAAAAGGGAAGGATGCCAAGAAACTAGGTCTTCTTTAACCTCAGTGCCACTTTCTCTTTATATTTCCAAGTTACATAAAAGTCTTGCAAACCAGACTCTGAAATGGAAAACATCTAATTCCTAACAGCATCACTGCCACAGGACTGAGCATAAAGACAACCCTGTGCTTCACCCATGTTTTTCAGCTATAAAAAGATTGACTGAGCTCCCTAAAGGAGTAACTGAATAATTTCACCTCCCACCTGTACTTAGAAGAATCTCTCTGAGATAAAACATGGGTAACAATGATGGATTTCCTTTGGATTTATGTTTTCTTCCCCATTAATAGCTCCCAGTGTATAATATGCCTCTTATGTGACAGGATTCTAGCAGAGCCAGACCTGCAGCCAGTGTCTGATTCATGTCCTTTCCTGCTATGATAGTGTCTAGGCAGTTAGTCTGCATTTTGTATTTATGTTCTTTCTCTTCTTCAAGTGCAGTTTCTCCCTTGCCCCTCTCCCTCTCCTTCCCTCCCTCACCCTATGCATCAAGATAATTTGGAATTCTGCTCCTGTCCCACATGCTGCTTGCCATCCATCCTGGCTCCAAGCTGACAGCAAATTTCATAAGCACAGTTTCTCTTCCATCGCCCAGGTGGCTAATGAAAATATCAGCTCTGGACATACTCCCCTGAGACTCTCCTTGAGACACCTTTTTGACAGCAAACCTCTGAGAGCTGCTTTTCAGCTGACTGTGTCTCATCTGGCTGTGCTCCCATCCAGATCACACATCTCTGACTTACACTCCCATCCAGATCACACTTCTCTGACTTGTGCTCCCATCCAGATCACACATCTCTGACTTGGGGCAGGATTATCAAGCAGGATAGTGCTGGGAACTTTTTTTGAAGTCAAATTCTGCTTCTCCCTTATCCCTCAGAGCAGATATCTGCTTTATCACTGCTTTTTCTTTATCGCTTTTTCCATTTCATCTTTGAAATAAGTTGTTTAAGGGGGACCTAGGATCCCTCAAATCACCACAGTTGTGTAAGATTTCAGTCTAGAACTAAAAGTAGCTGTGGGGGCTACTAGCTGACCAGTTTGTCTTGATTGTGATGATATTTGTTCATTTATCATGGACATATCTCAGAGGTTATGTAAGTGTTCTCTGCACCATAATATCTGGTCACAGTGAGTGTCAGTTTTCTGTGCCAGTGAGATCTGTCTGAGCACAGCTGACCTTTACTGTGAATGAGTATTTTTTCCTTCTTACACATCAATCAATACGTGTTTACATGGCTCACTAATGGCATACAGTGGAAGTCTATGATTAAAATCAAAACCAGAATCAAATATTGTCAATATTTTTAGAGCTTGGATATGGCTCACCTCATCAGTTGGACTTTTCTCTGCAATCCAGGCTTTGCAACTAAGCTTTCATCAAGAAAAAAAGGCTCAGCTGTAGGATGACATTTATGCTCAGGACAGAAATGAGAAGGAGGGAGAAGTCTATTTTCAGTCCAAGATTCAAAAAGCAGTTTTATTTTCAGTAGGGGATATTGCCAAACATTATCATTACATATAAAATTAATTTGTTTTTTCCCAACTTGCTGTGAAATTCAGTCTGTTGGGCTACAGATACAATACAAGCCTGACTCTGACAAAGCATAAAAAAAACCCCTCATAAACTGTTAAAAGTTATAAATATATATATAAACTGTTATAAGTTATAAGAGTTAAGTATGTCCAATGCTACCTGTATGTTTCAGTTCAGCTCAAAATGAAATCACTTTGACCAGGAAAATAAAACTCCTCTTGAAACCCATCTATCTGCATCTGAATCAATCCCCTCAGAAAAATCTGGAGAGTTCCATAAGCAGAAAGTAAATAAATAAATCCCTGAGCTCCCTGCTTACTTTAGCAACAAAACAGTGACAGGGCACATAGGACAAAGTACTGCCAGGCAGGTCTGTTTCTTGTGGAAGAACCTAGAAAGCTGTAATCACATCACCTCTGAACTCTGCATTTGGGTCAGGGGTGTGCTGTAGTTAGTGCCCTGATGGGTCACTCAGGGCAGATCTGCCTGCAGCTGTTTACTGCAGCTTTATGCTGCCCTCTGCTCAATATTCAGCTGACAAAACATAAGCAATGTTCCATCTCTGGACCAGTGCTGAGTTGGGCAGCATCCTTTAAATCACTGTTCAACTTATCTTACAGGAGGAGGTCTGTGTCCATGGTTGGAAGCAGTTAGATTTCCAACGAGTCAGTAAACTATGTGTGCTCAAATGTTTACTTTGGTGCTTGCTGGCGAGGGAGGAAATGCTGAATATCCTACGTTTCACTTGCTGATCACCATTTGGAGAACTTTTATACATCTTCCCAAAAGTCAGTTTTTCCAAGTGCTGCTGGACCAACTTCAGAAGTGTATATCCTCTTCAGAGGCTTCATAGAATCAGGCAGGGTTGGAAGGATCCACAAGGATCATCCAGTTCCAACCACCCTGCCATGGGCAGGGACATCTCACACTAGATCAAGCTGGCCAGAGCCCCATCCAGCCTGGCCTTACCCACCTCCAGGAATGAGGCTGCCACCACCTCTCTGGGCAACCCCACATTGAAGAACCCTCATGCTGAACAACTTCTTCCTAACATCCAGTCTGAATCTCCCCATTTCCAGCTTTGTTCCATTTCTCCCAGTCCTATCCCTACCTGATAGCCTAAAAAGTCCCTTCCCAGCTTTCTTGTAGCCCCCTTCAGATACTGAAAGGCCACAATAAAGTCACCTGGGAGCCTTCTCCTCTTCAGACTGCACAGCCTCAACTCTCTCAGTCTCTCCTCACAGTAGAGCAGCTCCAACCCTCTGCTCATCCTCGTGCCCCTTCTCTGGACACCTTCCAGCACATCCATAGCCCTCTTGTCCCAGGGGCTCCAGAACTGGATGCAGTACTTCAGGTGGGGTCTCAGCAGTGTGGAACAGAGGGGCAGGATCACTTCCCTCACCCTGCTGCCCACAATTTTCTTGCTGCAACCCAGGCTCTGGTTGGCTTTCTGGGCTGCTTCAGAGGCTTCACCTTGCTAAGGGCAGAGAGAGGGCAGGTGAAGTCGTTCTCTTTGCTAAGGAGAACACTCAGCAGGCACTACTGTTTACAAGGAGAGTGCAGCCCTCTCCGCCCCCCAGCACTGAAGACAAACAAAAGCTCTTTGCATATCCTGGGCTGCTCTATCCCTTGGAGACACCCTTGCTTTATCTGGAGGTGAGATGCATGGAGAAAGAAAGAATCCAGAATTCCTAGTAGGCATGGTTCCTTTGAAAAACTGGGGGAAATAAAACTCACAGCAGTAAGTGTCTTTTGTGATTTAGTGAGAGGGCCACGGGCTGTGTTTTAATCCATTTCCAGTGGAGTAGGGCTCCTATGACACTTTGCTTTTTCATTCAAGTAATGTGGTTTGCTGTCTGCTTACTGCTGAGCTCTTATGAGAAGATGCCTCTTGCTGCAGACTGATAAATCTTGTTTCAGCTGGGAGCCTTAAATAAAGTCATACAATTTTAGAACTGCCTTAAAACTGCAGTCAAAATACTGGATGCACCTATTTTTATCTGGCAGTCTCTTTGGACAAATTGTCCTTTAGGGCTTTAGGATGTCCATAATTGGGAACTGTTTTGCCAGTTAGCCCAAAATGGGAGCGTGACACCAGAGACTTTGAGACCAGCCTGCATGACCACTCTGGTTGAAGTCAGCATCCAACACAAGCTTAGCCAAAAGATCAAAGAGTTCATCAATCAAATTATAGAATCATTGAATCATAGAATGGTAAGGTTGGAAGGGACCTCAAGGATCATCTAGTTCCAACCCCCTGCCATAGGCAGGGACACCTCCCACTAGAACAGGTCACTCAAGGCCTCCTCCAACCTGGCCTTGAACACCTCCAGGGAGGGAGCAGCCACAACCTCCCTGGGCAACCTGTGCCAGTGTCTCACCACCCTCACTGCAAACAACTTCCTCCTAACATCCAGTCTAAATCTCCCCTCTGCCAGTTCAAACCCATTGCCCCTTGTCCTGTCATTGCAAGACCTTGTCAATAGTCCCTCCCCAGCCTTCCTGTAGGCCCCCTTCAGATACTGGAAGGCTACTCTAAGGTCTCCTGGAAGCCTTCTCTTCTCCAGGCTGCAGAGCCCCAACTCTCTCAGCCTGTCCTCACAGCAGAGCTGCTGCAGCCCTCTCAGCATCTTGGTGGCCTCCTCTGGACCCGCTCCAACACTTCCATGTCCTTCCTGTGCTGGGGGCTCCAGAACTGCACACAGGACTCCAGGTGGGGTCTGAGGAGAGCAGAGCAAAGGGGCAGAATCCCCTCCCTTGCCCTGCTGCCCACACTGCTCTTGCTGCAGCCCAGCACACAGTTGCTGTCTGGGCTGCACTCACACTGCAGCCTCATCTTGAGCTTTTCATCACCCCAGACCCCCAGGGCCTTTTCCTCAAGGAATCCAACTGACTGAATTAGATAATAGTTCCTAAACTTTTTTTTGTTTGTTTAGTTGGGTTTTTGTTGTTGTTGTTGTTTGTTTTTTGTTGTTTTTTTTTTTTTTTTAAATCCAGCATTAAAATACCTCTGACACTGGTTGAAATGTAATTACCTTTAATTAAAAGTTGTTCTGTTGATCTGTGATGGTTCGTGTTAAGTTTATTAGCACGCTCACTAAGATTTTGCAAGTGAGGTATTTTTGTTATTAGTGCTGGTTTTGTCTTTCTGGTAGACTTAAATTAAGGATTGCAGTTCTAAGGCAGGAATGCTTTATGCAGTGAGACTGATTTTCAGTGCAAGTCTCATCTTTCTTCTTGACAGGTGAACAAACTGAATGCACGGAGCACACACTACTATGTGTTAGCCAAGTTCACAGGCGAGCTAACTGGGAACTACTACAAAGCAAATATCTGCATGGAAATCTGAAAAACTTATCATAAATTACAAAATTAGGGTAATCTGTGCAGAGTGTAGCTGTCTAGGATGAGCAAACCATGCAGAAATGCACATGTTCCTCTAAGAAATTAACCTGGAAGGGAGCTCTTCAAAACTTCTCCTGACAGGACTGAGTAGGCACAATCCCAAGCACTATTAACATAATTCTCTGCATTCTGTGCAGAAGTGCAATTAAATCAAAATGGAAAAAAAAAAAGTAATTTTAGCCTAGTTTCAATGTCACAACTGTATCTATCAAACCAGGAACTTAAGAGGAGGGGCAAACCCAGGGAAGGAGCAAGAAAGAGGAAAGGGGTGAGTGAAGAGCAGGTCTGTGCAGGACAGAACAAGCTAAAGAAGCAGCAAAAGAAGTCACAGCTCTTGTGAAGAAAGGGCAGATGAATTTATAGGGAGGCAGTTGAGGCCTCATCCCTGGAGATATTCAAGATCAGGCTTGACAAGGCTCTGAGAAACCTGCTCTAGTGGACAGTGTCTCTGTTCACTGCAGGGGTGTTGGACTGGATGACCTTTGGAGTTCCCTTCCAACCCAAACCATTCTATGATTCTAGGAATGTTGTTCATTTTGACAAATTTGGCTGCATGGGGTCAAGAATTACACAGAAATGAAAAATGAAAAAGAGATTCTAAGCTCTTTGGGGGATATGCTACCATTTAGCATTTTAGTCTAGAATTTTATTAATTCTGTTTAGGCTGATGGTACCTGGGCACAAAATGTATTATCTCTTGGCCACAGCAACTTACCCAATTTCCTTGCCATCATAAAGGATCATAGAATGCTTAGTGGAAAAAGAGATTCTATTAGCAGCCCCTGGCTGGTGGAAGGTACATTCTGACACTACAGAAAACCTTAAATGTGGTACTGTCACTTCCTTGAGTTAGCCAAAGAAATGCAGTTCATTTACGAGTGCAAGCAACAAAGAGTGAAACAAAGTCAGCTCTCAGACTTGCTAGAGCAGAGCTGCAGCTGGAACAGGCTTTTTATGTGCTTTAACTGTACTTCTGGCTTGCCTCTGTTAGATTATATATATATAAGAAAAAGAAAAAGAAAAAGAAAAAGAAAAAGAAAAAGAAAAAGAAAAAGAAAAATAATAAGAAAAAGAAAAGGAAAAGAGAAAGAAAAATAAAAAGAAAGAAATAAAAAGAAAAAGAAAATGGAAAAAAGAGAAAGAAAAAGAAAAAGAAAGAAAAAGAAAAAAGGAAAAAGAGAAAGAAAAAGAAAAAGGAAAAGGAAAAAAGCGAAAGAAAAAGAAAAGGAAAAGGAAAAAGAAAAAGAAAAATGAAAAAGAAAAGGAAATGATAAAGAAAAAGAGAAAAAAAGGAAAAAGGAAAAGGAAAAGGAAAAAAAGAATCACCAAGTCCTGACCCACAATAAAATGACTTGACAGAAAAATGTGATTTTGTTCTTTTCTCAATACTTCAGTTTTATATAGCTTTTGTTTTGTCCTCTTCTTCCACATCTCTACTCAGTGTAGGAGATGCTTCAGAGAACATAAATGCTAATGAACTTAAGATTCTAATTAAAAAGTTGTTGTCTGGGTCTGTCTCATCTTCCCTGAGAAGCAATGACCCAGTTCTAGCTATAAATGCGGAGCTGCCCAGCTCTTCCTGTGCCCATTGTATGCACAGGTTCTGCAAAGCACAGCTAACACGCTGGCTGTGCTTTACTACCTTGACTGTTTCTTTTTTTTTGGTCTCTAAAATACAAACTCTGATTCTGCAGCATAGCACAGAGCCAGTTCCACATGCTGGGATGCCATTTGTCCCCACTTTGGGTCAGCAAATCAATGATGGCCCAGCCAGAAGGAAGCCAGTGAGGCTGCATTTGTAGCTGAGGTGTTAATCCTGTGCCATGGAAACAAATGCCTTCCCTCACATCCCTCTCTGGCACGGCATGGGAATCTCTGAATCACTGTGGAGGGACAGGCTTAATTTATAATCCAGTCCTGATTCTGAGAGTGGCCCAGCAAGCTTTGGATCTCCAGCAGTTTGAGAAGCTGTGCAAGGTTGAGACTGATTCAGAGGTCCTTGGTGGCCTCTAACTCAGGCTAAAACTACTCTCCACTTTAAAAGGGACTGAAATCCCAAATTCATTTCCCACAGGCTAATGAACTCGATTAGGTGCTAAGACTTTTACTCTTTGTACACTCTGGATTTAACCTACTGGGCTCAACACAACAAAGTGAGCACCACAGATTCAACCCAAATAATCCCTCTGTTATTCTACCAGCTTTGACATGCTATTTATTTCTCTGTCATCCTACCTTTTGGGTACCAGATACTTAACTGCCATAAAAACACTCCAGCAAAACACCACCAGACCATGCCATCAGTTGTTTGTGCTGTCCAAGAAAACAGCTTATTCATGGCAGATATTAACAGTCTAGTTAAGAACTTCAAACTCAGCCTTCTCGTTTTTACACTGTGCAAAACTTTCCCCTCTGTGGTTATGGAGTATGCTTCATCAAATTGCTTTTTTTGGTCTCTTTTTTTTTTTTTTTTTTTTTTTTTTTTTTTTTTTTTTTTGAGGGGATAAAATAGCTGCAAATTAAAGAAGAAAACAGTACAGAAAACCATCAGAAAGGTATCAGTGTTGTGAGCAGCATTACATGCCCTTTGTTAGCAGCAAGATGGGGAATAATGGCATCATTCTGAGTGAGAGTCTCTTCCATCAGCAGGCAGGTACACAGAATCGTGGCAAACTCACAGCAAACCTAAGAGTAACTCCACTGAAATTATGGAGCTCATACTGGCCTCTGAATCTCAGCAGCTCAGGGCAGTGTCTACAAAGACCATGGGTGTAGGAATTTGGTACTATCAATAGAAGCACAGCATGGGTTTGTCCTTTGTGAGGTGAGGAGAGGAGAGGGAGAGGAGAGGGAGAGGAGAGGAGAGGGAGAGGAGAGGGAGAGGAGCGGGGGAGGGAGAGGAGAGGAGAGGCAAGGAGAGGAGAGGAGAAGCAAGGAGAGGAGAGGAAAGGAGAGGCGAGGAGAGGAGAGGAGAGGAGAGGAGAGGAGAGGAGAGGAGAGGAGAGAGAGGAGGCTTCGATAAGACATACAATATAAAGTATTTTTAAATCAAATAAATTATTATATAAATAAATCAAATAAAGTATTTTTAAATCAAATATAGTTTGTCATCAGAATGTTTCTGGGAAAACACAAGTTCTGTTCACTGAAAATTTTTCCAGAACACACAACTTGTTTTCAGTACCTACATGAAGCCAACATTCAGACATCTTGACCCTGGAGCTGTCACATAGCTTCTTGCTCAGAAAGAGCACTCAAAGCCATTTGATGCACTTGCTTGCTCTGGTGCTAGCAGGATCCACAGCAAGAGGCTCCAGTGCAGTGCACAGGGTTGGTTCCTGAAGCACATGAAGCTCAGGGAAAGCTCAAGGAGCCACCAGGAACCCACAGCTCACTGTGGATCATCTAGGCACAACAGAGTTACTGGCAAAAGACCCTACCAAAACTCACCTCAGAATCTGAACTTGAGGCATCTATCTTGCCTTCAGAGAAATTGCTGTTTTGTAGATAAATCTCAATTGCAAAGTGATGCAGTGCACTAACTGGCATGGACTGGGAATAAAGTGGCAGTGTGCTGTGGGCAGATCTTTTTCTTCATGTCCTAAGAGATGAGATATTTTAAAAGTCTGGAAGTTGTATCAGTTCTGAGGCCATGGTGAATGAATTATGCACATGGTAAGTGAGACTCCTTGCCTTCACAGGCATAGCCTTTAACACCTTCAGGTCCAGCAGCATCAGATGTGAGTGGTGTCTCCAGACAGCGATCTTTAGAATATAGAATCATAGAATGGTAAGGTTGGAAGGGACCTCAAAACTCATCCAGTTCCAACCCCCTGCCATAGGCAGGGACACCTCCCACTAGAACAGGTTACTAAAGGACTCCTCCAACCTGGCCTTGAACACCTCCAGGGAGGGAGCAGCCACAACCTCCCTGGGCAACCTGTGCCAGTGTCTCACCACCCTCACTGCAAACAACTTTCTCCTAACATCCAGTTTCAATCTCCCCTCTGCCAGTTCAAACCCATTGCCTCTTGTCCTGGCATTGCAAGACCTTATAAATAGTCCCTCCTCAGCCTTCCTGTAGCCCCCTTCAGGTACTGGAAGGCTACTCTAAGGTCTCCTGGAAGCCTTCTCTTCTCCAGGCTGCACAGCCCCAACTCTCTCAGCCTGTCCTCAGAGCAGAGCTGCTGCAGCCCTCTCAGCATCTTTGTGACCCTCCCCTAGACTGGCTCCAATAGTTCCATGTCCTTCCTGTGCTGGGGGCTCCAGAACTGCACACAGGACTCCAGGTGGAGTATCTCTGTGTTGCTACATATGTCATCAGCCTGCTACTGAGATCTTAGTTCTGACCAAAATAATCCATACAGGCAGCAGCTGAGCTATGGTACAGCCTGATGAAATGTGTTTCATAAGCCAGTGTTACTGCACATTCTCATGGCCATTAATCTCTTCCAAATGGGAGCTGGTGCAGGCTGACATTTGCAGACAAATAAGATGTTTCAGAAAAGGAGCTTGTGGGCTCAGGTTTCTTTGCCAGCAGATATAGCATTAAAGGAAACTATGTTCTTTAATGGCTCTGCAAAGTGTTCTGGCAAGAGAATTATAGAATGGTCTGGCTTGGAAGGGACCCCTGAAGGTCATCTAGTCCAAGCCCCTCTGCAGTAAGCCAGGACATCCTCAACTAGATCAGGTTAGACCATGATAAATTCTGCTTGACAAAGTGTAAAAGAAACTTTGTTGGCATGTGTAGATAATGACCACAGCTTGTTGGTATTCAGCCCTTGGATGTCATGTGTGAGGAGATGTGCTTTGCTGTTCAAAGTGATTTCATTGCTGTGCAGCAGTTCTGCAGTGCCATATTTATCTCTTTGTGTTGCCAAGTTTAACACCAGCCTAGCGAGCTGCATGGTCATAGAGCTTGTTTGGCCAGAGTCAAGCTCCAGTCTCACAGGAGGACCTGCATGGGTTTCATCTCCAGTTGGGTCCTGTTGAGTGTTACCATCAAGGCAATGGCTGTCTCTTAGTGCTTAGGGGCTGCTTCTGTCTTCCAGAATTGTTGTGACAACTGAGCTCTGGGTTGGGTTTTGATGNATCTTTTTTTTTCATTAAAATATTCCAATTAGCCTCAAACCAGCACAGATGATCTGAAAGGTCTTTCCCAACCAAAACGATTCTGTGATGAGTTAGTGGAAATAATCCTCCTCTGGGTGATTCAGAATAACTGAATGCAGATGATGTCCATGTTACTGTGTTTGGTGCAGACTCCTACTTGGCTATAGCTGCACAAAGCAACACAGTGCTGTGCAGAGGGATCCATGGGAGTCCCAAATAGGTTGGCATGAGGCAGTGTAAGTGAAAAGTATGGCCCTTAGACTTGACTAACAATTGTTTACAGAAAAGGTTATTAACTTTGCCAGCTTAACTCAGTGATGGCTAGCTCAAATTTGAACTGCCTTCTAAAACAAAGATAAATATTCTGGAAGTTCTCTTTAACCCTTAGAGGTGATACATTCTTTACAAACTTTCCAAAACATATCTGAAACTCTGCAAGCTATTGAAAACTGATGGCAAGAGCAGTTTTGTGTGACCTTTCCCAGGCTTGCTTTGCCTCAATGTGCAATTTCAAAATGCAATTAGTTTAAAAGTCCTCTAGTGAAATAAAATTAGCACTTTGAGCTGAATTCCATTCAAAGTGCAGCCTCTTGCTAAATTTTGCAGTTTGTTACCTAAGGTATTGATTGAAGTTTTCCTAAGTCCAGTAGGCTGGGGGTGAGCAAGAGTTTGGGAGGGAACTTTGCCAGAATAGCTAACCAACTCCATGCCATGTGATGTTATGCTCAGCAATAAAAGCTGGGAGAAAGGAGGAGAGGGAGTGCAGGCAGTTAGCATTAAGGCATTCAGCATTAAGGCATTTGTCTTCTGAAGCAGCTGCTCAGTGTACTGAGGCCATACTAGCCAGGAAGTACCTGGCCATTGCCTGCTGATGGCAAGTAGAGAAGAAATCTTGGAAGCCCTCCTGGGAACTGGGACCATTAGAAGATGCAGAGCTCTTGTTCCCCTGAGGCAAATAGGCCCTGGCAGTGGCTAGCCACCAGACCAAGCCTTGGTCTTTGTGTTTGATGCTACAGGACACCTCCCAAAAGCCACAGTGCTGAGCAGCAGACAGCGTGCCAGGCTGCAGTAGATGCTCTGCTCCAGGTGCCAGGCCCTGTGGAGGAAGATCTGGTGCTTTCTCAGAACACCTGGAGCCATGTGCAGCCAGCTGCTGCAGTGGAACACCCAGAGGCAGTGTACCTTGGAAGGCCTGGAGATGGGGACTACCTCCTGAGAAAGAGAAGCTCTCCAGAAGTGTGCAAAGAGGCAGAGAGGCTCTAGCTGCAAAAATGCTAATCTAGCTGCCTTCAGCAGATGAAAGAAGGATACAGGCATCTGCAGGACACCATTGAGCACTTGGTGGCCACTCCAGTGCCACTGCCCATCCAAAGCTCCACTGAGGAACTGTGCATAAAATTGTTTCCTCAGCAGAGTGCTGGATAAAAGTGAGAGCCTGCCAGAGCTTTGCTGGCACAGGACCAGCAGAATGAAATTTTACAGAAGGCATCTGAGAAGCTCCAGGCCCAACTGACAGCAGAGAAAGAGAGCTCATATTCATAGAATCATAGAATGGTAAGGTTGGAAGGGACCTCAAAGATCATCTAGCTCCAACCCCCTGCCATAGGCAGGGACACCTCCCACTAGTACATATTACGTGAGCCCCCTCAGCCATAGGTGTGAGGAGTCAGAGCTGCACCTTATGGAGATGAGAGATGAGAACAGCAAACTGGCTGAAGAAAATCTTTGCCTCCGTGGGCCGATGCTCTAGGCAGAAAAAGTTCAAGCTGAAAATGCTGATCTGAAAGGGCAACTAACACAAATGGCAGAGGAGCAAATTCCTGCCACCCAAACCACAGAGCGACAGACTCTTCAAACTCAGCTGCAAGATGCAGAACACAGACTAACAGCCAGGAGGGAAATGGCATAAAGTGCTTTGACAGAAGTAAAAAGGCATTACAGAGAAACCATGCAACTCTCTAGAGCACAGGCAAGTGAACTGGAGAACTGGTTTCAAAGACCTTTAGGAGGACAGCCCTGGGTCCTGCTTTCTTCCAGAGGAGGGCACAGCAAGGGAGACAGAAGAACTGGCAGCAAACAAACAGGTCATCATCCTGCAGATCCAGGACAGCAGCTGGGAAAGCTTTGAGCTTTCATAGTTCAATACAACTACAATCCTTTCAGTGGTCCCAGTGAGCAGCATGAACTAGAGCTTCCTCTGACTGCTGGACAATCTTTGGACAGGTGGATGAAGACAGTTGGTATGTGGGAGAGCTGGCAGACAGCACAGGAGGATTCATCTCCTCTCATTTTCCTGAAGAATTTTCATAGGATCATAGAATCATTTCAGTTGGAAAAGGCCTTTAATATCAAATCCAATCATTATCTAAGTCTACCAAGTCTGGTGCTGAATCTTATGTCCTTTAGCATTGCATCCATGTGTCTTTCAAACAGCTCCAGGGATGCTGGTTCAACCACCTCCTTAGGAAGCCTATTCTAGCATTTGAAACTTTATCAGTGAAAAACTTTCTTCTGCTATCCAGGTACTGACTCCTTGATGCCTATCCATCAAATCCCCAGGAATGTAGCTTCCTGAGCAGGCTCTTGTCACTTAACCTCAGGAATGACAATACAAGTAGACTGCAAATGCATGGTCAGGGTGCCCATGGCAATCTGCATACACCTGCAGTCTGAGCCACTGATAAGGACAGCACCAATGTTTTGATACATGCAACCCCTATCAAAAGGGCTACAGGGGCTACTAGTTCCTCAATGGCAATNCATATACAAGTTAAAGGGAATACAGAAACACAATTCCCCTCCCAGAAATCAGAGTCCCCAGGAGGGGCTCCCAACCACCCTTCCACCTTCTCCCCACCCCTCTGCCTTACCCCAGGGTTTGGCTTACATGCAAGGTGAGTTTGGAGGGTGAGCCAGGGGGGGTTAGAAGCACAGTGCTTAGTTAGGTTATTCAGCAGAGAGGAGAGGACCCACTGGCTCCCAGAGAGAGACCAAGGGACTGCCTTGTCTATGTTTGTGTTCTTGTTCTTATCCATCTCAGCAAGCCTATGAGTGAAGCAGGCATCACCACTCTTTTCCTTTCACAGCCTATAATATAATTTTCTCCATTAAAATATTCCAATTAGCCTCCAGCACAATGGGGCACTTAGTGCCATGGTCTGGTTGATTGGGTAGGGCTGGGTGAGCTTGGAGGTCTCTTCCAACCTGGTTGATTCTCTGATTATCACCTCAGTAGAGAGTGGCCCTAACCTGGGCAGTTGCATTAGGATGACTGCACCATGCCTGGGTTTTAAAGCCCAGACATTACATCTCCCACATATAGCTTGCTCAGGCTAACCTTTGCTTAATGCAAATCTTTTCTACTGGATTAAACTTGTACTTTGGCTTTTACTTTGCTGCATTGCAGAAATAGTACAGTGACCTCAAAGCTGTACACAGGGAAGACAAGAAGGGAGTGGTCTGGCTTTATCTTCTTGAACAGCAGTGGGTCATTAGTTCCTATATAAATGACAAGAGCAAGTTACTCCATCCTTAAGAGCAAGGAACAATAAAAGCTCTATCCTCCCATTGTAATGGTAGAATTTCTTTACCGTAGGGTCCACAATGGAGAGCTTTAATCCAGATGAAATGTGATTGGAAAGGAACCTTTTGTTATAAACTGAAAGGGCAAATTTGATATTCAAAAATTGCTATTAGGCTTCCCCTTGTAGAGGTTTGAGATACCAACGGTTGCCTTTTGTACTCTACTGTCCTGCACTGAGGTATTTTTGTGAAGGTTTTGTTCACTGCAATTAAGCTCCATCTATACCTGTCAAGAAGATACGAATATATGCAACTGCTCTGACGTTCCCGACTCAAAACTCGCAGCTCCTTTTTTTTCCCTTGCCGTTTTTCCAGCCTGGCTGCAAGGTTCACCCAAAGCATAGCAGCACCATCTCGTGGGTACCTGAAATAATACAGTGGCAAAATCACCCAAAGTTTCTCACCTCGAGCGCTGTCTGGCGCTGTCTTCTCAGGGCAGCGATCCCAGCACGAAGCTCAGCTGGCCTCAACTGCCTGCAGAAGTGAGGCTCCACCACAAACTATCTGAAACCCAACCTTGCCATTCAAAACCCCAGAGACTAGGGTCGGGTTAACATCAACTATAGCATACAGTCAGGAATTACATCTATCAACGAGAGCATCCAGGGAGCAATAACATCAACTATAGCATCTGGGGAGCAATAACACCTATCAACCATAGCACCCGGGGAGCAATAACATCTATCAACTATAGCATCTGGGGAGGAACAGCAGCAGCACCAATGCAGGTTAGGGGTTGCCTTGCTGGAAAGTAGCTCCACGGAGAAAGCCCTTGGAGTGCTGGTGGGCAGCAAGTTCTGCATGGGCCAGCAATGTGTCCTTGTGGCCAAGAGAGCCAATGGCTTCCTGGGGTGCATCAGGAAAAGTGTGGCCAGCAGGGCTAGAGAGGTTCTTCTCTCCCTCTGCTCTGCCCTGCTGAGACTACATCTGGAATGCTGTGTCCAGGTTTGAGCTTCCCAGTTCAAGAGAGACAGGGATCTGCTGGAGAGAGTCCATGAGGGTGATTGGAGGACTTGAGTATCTCCCTTCTGAGGAGAGACTATCACTATCACAGTATATCACAGTATAAGCAAGGTTGGAAGAGACCTCAAAGATCAAGTCCAACCCATTACCACAGACCTTGAGACTAGACCATACTGAGAGCCCAGAGGCTCTTTAGTCTTGAGAAGACTGAGAGGAGATCTGATTAACGTCTGTAAATATCTGAGGGGTGGGTGTAGACTGCCATACCAGCACTGAGCCCTCTCAGTCTCCACAAGTAATGTCCCTGCATCCACTGCAGGACCCAGGAATGCCAGGGAAGGTACTGGCTGTGCTGCTTTGCTCTCTCCATCAGTCTCATCTAGACAGGCAATGCATAGACCTCTTCTAACCCCTTCATTTGTGACTCTTCTGCATTGTATTCTGGGCTGAGGATGATGGCAGAGGAGAAGACTGAGAGGGGATCTGATCAATGTCTGTAAATATCTGAGGGGTGGGTGTCAAGTGGATGTGGCCAATCTCTTTTTGGTAGTCAGCAGCAATAAGGAGCAACAGCTACAAACTGAAACAGAAGGTTTCACCTCAACATGAGGAACTTCTTTACAGTGAGGGCAACAGAGCCCTGGAGCAGGCTGCTCAGGGGGGTTGTGGAGTCTCCTTCTCTGGAGACTTTCAAAACCCACCTGGATGCATTCCTGTGTGGACTACCCTGAGTGATCCTGCTTTTGACAGGGTAAGTTATAGTGGATGATTTCTGGAGGTCCCTTCCAACCACTAACGTTCTGTGATTATTCTGGGCTATAAGGGAACATCTGGATGCCAGTCAGGAGTGGAAGATGTTCTGTGGGGTTAAAAATGCGGAGTAAAATTGACTGATTTTATTGCAGTGCACAAAGCCAAAGTAGTTTTTCTTCTTTACGTGTTAAGTGGTTTTTCTCTTTGCTTCTGCCAACTAACTATGCGCGTACTTTAAGTGCAGCAGCCAAGCCAAGTGACTGAAGACAAGCCTGTGTTCAGGAGTGAGCTTTGGGCACTTCTCAAGAACCTGGGGAGGTGGGGAAGCTTAAATTCCTGCAATGTTTCTGCACAGTTTTGTGACACAGCATCAGCAGAGGTAGCACTGATGCAGCCGCACACACGTGTGCTTGGTCCACAATCCATAGTGACTGTGATCCGTGGAGTTACAGGTGGAAAAATACATCATGTGTCATCTTTCCCCAGACAGTCTGCCCTCAGTTGCACAGAGGCAGGAGGAGACAGGGAGGGTTTCTGTGCTGAAGGCATTGCACCTTGACTGGCCTGACACAAGGGTCAAGGAGCAAGCACCTGATGCCCCAGCCCATGCTCCTGCCAGTGAGGCAAACACAAGCTTCTTTGACCCACTCTGAGTCAGGTTTTGTCTTGGGCTTTGCAACAGGGCTGGCATGAGCTGCCCAGGGAGGTGGTGGAGTCACCCAGCCTGGATGTGTTTAAGGGTGGTTTGGCTGTGGTGCTTAGGGCTATGGTTTAAGGTGAATCTTGTAGAGTAGGGTTCTAGGTTGGACTTGGTGATCCTGAGGAGCTTTGCCAACCTGCATGTTGCTGTGATTCAAACACGTGATGAGAGCTTTTCAACTCTAAATCTTCACTGAAAAAAAACTACTCACAGGGGTTTTTTTGTTTGTTTGTTTTTTTAAATGGCATTAAAATTCCATTAATTTAATTACCACAAAGATCATAAGGAAATCCTATGTCTTTCATTTTGCTGCTGAAGACATAGTTTTCACCATTTTACTGGTTTAATAAATGCTGCTATTTATTTCAATACTGTTTGCAATACAGCATAAAGTCAGAAGACAACTATTTAAACACAGATAGTTATGAAATCACATCTCCTTAGCCAAGCACCACATGGAACAACTGAATTAAATGAATGGCAGTACCAGAAGGACCCTGGCAAAGCACCTCCACAGTATTGCATGCATGCCTGCTACATATGATTTGTATTAAGAAAAGGGAAGAAACAACTTTTGTGAGGATGCTATAAATCTACACAGAGCTTGGAAAAGATCTGTAAAACAAAAAAAAAGTCCATCTGCATCTTGTTGAAAAATGATGTTATTTTATACTAGGAGCACTCCAGCACAGTAACATTACAGAAGAGGAGGGAATGAGGCAAGTCATCCTGGCTGGGATTTGCCCTGCTGCTTCCTTGCATTTCACATCAGAGGCTGAAGTTTCAGCGTTGAATTGCTGCCCTCCGGTGGCTGAAGGTTTACTCTAGCTGAAGCTTAGCAAGAGCCTTGAGCTGCAAACCTGGAAAGATCACAGGATGTTAGGGGTTGGAAGGGCCCACTGGAGAGCTTCCAGTCCACCCTCCCTGCCAGAGCAGGATCATAGAATCTAGCACAGGTTCCACAGGAAATATACACATTTGTAGCTATCAAGTTTTAAATTAGATGTAGGTGTGTCAACTTAGTAGCTGTAGCTTTGTGACCACTTTCTTGTAGATTCTTTTTTTTTTAATATACTAGACTTATAAATCTGTAATGTATTTGTGCTACATACAATACTCTGCTACAAACAATACTGGCAGTACACCATATTATACCTACACTATACAGGAAGGCTGGGGAGGGACTATTGACAAGGTCTTGCAATGACAGGNAGCCACAACCTCCCTGGGCAACCTGTGCCAGTGTCTCACCACCCTCACTGCAAACAACTTCCTCCTAACATCCACTTTCAATCTCCCCTCTGCCACTTCAAACCCATTGCCCCTTGTCCTGTCATTGCCAGACCTTGTAAAATAGTCCCTCCCCAGCCTTTCTGTAGCCCACTTCAGATACTGGAAGGCTACTCTAAGGTCTCCTGGAAGCCTTCTCTTCTCCAGGCTGCAGATCTCCAACCCAAGAGCACAATGCTGTGCTATATACAATACTGTTAGTATACCATATTATACCTACACTATACCATACTTTGTATAGTATTGCTAGCAGCTTGGAAAACAGATCACAGGATGTCAGGGGTTGGAAGGGACTGCTGGAGAGCTTCCAATCCACCCTCCCTGCCAGAGCAGGACCATAAATTCCAGCACAGGAAATATAAATATTTGTAGCTAGGTTTTTAGCACCTAGTATCCTAAAAGTTCTCCTAGATAAACCTCTTTTAGGGATAACATGGAAAAAGAATCTATTCTAGGACAGCAGGATGGATGAGAAAGTCTCTGGTGAGGCCAACTAGCCCTGTTATTCTGCACTTTGATGTCCCCAGCCTGCCTCATCAGTTTGAGGCTTCACCTTACATGCATGCTGCAAATCATCCCTCCCCAGGCAGTCCACAGGGAACCTCACAGCAGGCTGAATCTGGAGGCAAAAAAAAAAAGGGGAGGGGGGAACAATTCTATTGAAAATCAGTGCTTCAAATGAAAAATAACTTGTAGGAATTCTCTGTCATCTTTATTTTCTAGAAAAGCCCAAGCCAAATTTATGAAGTCAGGCTGGAAAACAACATCAAAGGCCATTGGTAACTTTGACAAAGCCTGCCAAGAACACACTTGAGCAGCATTTGAATTTTGGCAGGATTTGGCAGGCATTTAGTCAGCCCACAAGTTCATGCTGTGCTGGGAAGATATTCCACGCATGGTTCATGGCAGTGGTCAAACAGCTCTTCTGCCTCCAGTTCCCAGCCCTAAAGGCATCCAAAACACTTTCATCAGCATAAAATATTCACAGGAAAGGTCTGTCCTCCTTCAGTAATAAAAAAAATCCCCAATAAAATCCACACCTCCCTACACAAATAAAAGCTGG
>WBNM01015971.1:2295-19456 GCA_013399055.1 Ramphastos sulfuratus | reverse complement strand
CTCAGCCCATCAATCTAGCCTGTTTTTCCAGGAAAATGCTGTGGGATACAGTGCCAAAAGCCTTTCTAAAGTCTAGGTAGACAACATCCACAACCTTTCCCTCATCCACTTAAGTGGGTCACCCTGCCATTGAAGGAGATCGGGCTAGTCAGGCTGAACCTGTCCTTCAGAAACCCGTGCAGACTGGGCCTGATCACCTAGTTGTCCTGTATGTGCCTCATGGTGCTACTCAACTCCATAACCTGCCTTGGCACAAAGGTCAGACTCATAGGCCTGTAGTTCCTTAGATCCTTCTTTCAACTCTTCTTGTAGACTGGCATCACATTTGCTAACCTTCAGTCAACTGGAACTTCCTCAGTTAGCTGATAAATGACGGGAAGCAGCTTGGTGAGCACTTCTGCCAGCTCCCTCAGTACTCTTAGGTGGATCCCAACCGTAGGGTTGTGTGCGTGTCAGTGGTACAGCACTCCCTTAGATTATGGAGGTTCCATTCTGCTCCCTGATCCTGTCTTCCAGCTCAGGGGGATGGGCATTCAGAGAACACTGTTTTCACTATGAAACACTGATACAAAGAAGGCATTAAGTAGCTCAGCCTTTTCCTCTTCCTTGGGGTCAATGTTTCCCTCTGCATCCAATAAAGTATGGAGATTCTCCTTAGCCCGCTTTTTGATGCTGATGTACTTAATAGAAACAGTTTTTATTATTTTATACTGTAGTAGCCAAGTTAAGTCCTAGTTGGGCTCTGATCCTTTTAATTCTCTTCATACATAAACTCATTACATCATTGTAGTCCTCCTGAGTTACCTACCTCTTCTTCCAAAAGTCGTGGACTTTCAATTTTTTCTTGAGTTCCAGCTGAAACTGTGTGTTCAGTCAGAGCAGTCTTCTTCACCAGCTTGTCTTTTGTCAAATGGGGATGGCCTGCTTCTGCATGTTTAAGATTTCCTTTTTGAAGAATATTCAACCTCCCTGGACTCTTTTGTTCTTCAGGACTGCCTCCCAAGGGACTCTGTCAACCAGCCTCCGAAACAGGCCAATATCTCTCCTCCAGAAGTCCCAAGGTAGCAGTTTCACTGATCTTCCTCCTTACTTCTCCAAGAATGAAGATAATTTTCTGATCACCATACCCAAGACAGCCTCCAACATTCGCATCACCCACAGGTCCTTCTCTGTTCACAAACAACAGGAATGATCTTCAAGTAGTGTTCTCAGTGATTATGCTGTGATCAAAAACTTGTTATTTGAGTCTCAAATTTCAGAAGTTTTAAATATAGGTAATTATAGAATCATAGAATGTCAGGGGCTGGAAGCGACCTTGAAAGATCATCTTGTCCAGGCCCTCCTGCCAGAGCAGGATCACCTAGAGCAGATCACACTGGAATGCATCCAGATAGTCCTTGAATATCTCCAGAAAGGGAGACTCAACAATCTCCCTGGGCAGCTGGTTCCAGTGCTCTGCCACCCTCACAGGGAAAAAAAATCTTCCTCAGGTTCACATGGAACCACCTATGCCTGAACTTCCACCCATTGCCCCTTGTCTTCTCACTGGGCACCATGAAAAAGAGGCTGGCTCCATCCTCCTGGTACTCACCCCTTACATATTTATATACATTAATCAGGTCACCCCCTAGTCTCTCCAAGCTAACAAGCCCCAGCTCCCTTAGTCTCTCTTCATAGGGAAGATATTCCACTTTAATCATTTTTGTGGCTCTGTGTTGGACTCACTCAAACAGCTGCCTATCCTCCTTGAGCTGGGGGGGCCAGAACAGGACACAATATTCCAGATGAGGCCTCACCAGAGCAGAGTAGAGGGGAAGGAGAACCTCCCTCGACCTACTAATCACACCCCTTCTAATACACCCCAGAATGGCATTGGTCTTACTTGCCACAAGAGCATACTGCTGGTTCGTGGCCATCCTTCCATCCACCAGGACTGTTGTGGTTTAACCCCAGACAGTAATCAAGCACCACATAGCTACTTGTTCACTCCTCTTCTACCTCACCTCCCTTGTTGGATAAGGAGGAGAATTGGGAGGGAAGTCTAAATCCCATGGGCCTAGATAATAGAACAATGCAGACTAGTTCAGTTGGTGATCCCAGCTGTGGCCTCTCCCAGCTTCCTGTGAAAATTAATCATATCCTACCTGAACCTAAGACAGTAATTAAATATCTTTGCGACAGGTTCTTTTTACCATTGTATTGAAATTTCCTGGCCAACTCAGATGTTTGCATTTGGAAAAATCTTCTGTCTTGGAATGACAGGATTAGGAAACCAAATTAAAAAACATTTGGTAGTCAATATTCAAGATAAAAAATTGGCCAAGCCAATATATCAAAGAATCAAACTTCTGAGGTAAGTTGTAGCAAAAAAACAAATGAAACCACGCATGTGTGCCATATTCTGAGTAAGAAACAAAAGGACAAAGTCTTTCAATTTCATGTGAACATTCAAACTTGAAGCGTTGATTTTTTTTAATTTTTTTTTTTTTTTTTTTTTTAAAAGGAAAAGCAAAACAAAATGAACAAACTTTCAGGGCAAATGGACTGCCAACCTGTGGATGATTTTGTTTTCAAAGCATTAAGGCCAAGCTATCTGCATTCATTGATGATAAAGTGGAACCAGGATTTGTCAACAAGTCATAAAAGGAACAAATTAGCGTGTCATCATGTAACACAGAAGGCTATGCCCTACAATAACAACTCATGATGAGATAATAGAAAATGGCTCATGAAGAAAACTAAATTCTATGCAGTACTAGTAATAAAGGATTTTAATATTAGAAAGAAAGTTATTAGAAGACAAGAAAAAGAACTTTGTATTCAATGACATGTCAGAAGCAGTATCTGTAAGAATATACTGAATAAAAGGGCTGAGATGTTTACTGAGTATTAACAAAAATGACAAGCATACTAAAGACAGAAAAAATGCAATTTGAGGAGAAGGGAACTGTGATTAAATGAAAGTAAACAAACTGGAACAAGGAAAGGTCTTTCTATAAATTGCTTTAGTCTGGGACTATGTCCTGAACAAATGAAATGGTTATATAAGACTGTCAAAAGGCACCATTAAACTTATCACCGATAAACTCAGCTCAGCAACCATATAATCAAAGTGTGCTAAAAGACTCTTTTTGATAGTACTGGCATTAGAAGATATCATCAGACTCAGCCTCTATTGTCTTTAATAGAACCACAGGTGACATGAGGTCAAATGTGCTCACTAGATCAACCTGTTGCTCATCATCGCTGAGGTTTGTTCTGTAATGTTGCTTTTAAATAGACTGTTTATTTCATTAAATAGTTATAAAGAAATGCCATGTAATGAGAAAGCTCTGATTTATCCTCCAAGTAGTTGACAGATAACATGGAATTAATTCTAATTCAGTCTTTCATCTCTCATTTTTTTTGTTTTTTTTTATCTTTTTGTTAATATGTCAGTGAATAAACTAACTCCCTTCATTGAAATGCAGCTCAAATCCAACATAAAGTGCCTTAGCAATCTGCCATTTACTTCCACTAACCATATAATGTGCTGCATCAAATTATTCTCATTGTTTATGATCTCTAGATGAAAGTGAAAGTTAAAAAAAAATCTCATTACAAGGTTGAGATTATGTTCATCTGTATTCTTTTGAGCTAATTGTGAAAACTGAATCCATAGCAATTAGCAATGAAGCATTAAAGAATAGCAAGAATTTAGTCCAAATTATCTTTGCAAAGAGATACAAAGCCGAAGATCTTGAAATCAAAATAACAGCAGTCTTTTGAGTGAATTGGTGCAAATAATGTGCTAATGGAAGGTCTTGGAAGATAAATGACTATCAAAGACAGTGGTTGGAAGCAAATAATTTATTCTCTCTCTCTGTCTTTCTTTTTACTAAAATGTGAAATTTAACAGATTTGTCATACAATTTTTTTTTGTTCTTATTTTATTATTTTGGAGATGTATTTTGAAACATGGTGCAACAAAACTCTTTCCCTGCTTATTTCTGAACCAGAGTATAGGTTCATTTTCTGTATTGGCTATAATCTCCTTTGACTTAATTTGGAACTTAAGTTCCTCTCTTATATGCTGCATTATGCATTTAGGCAAGGTATTGTAGGTGAACTCTATCCTGTATTTTCATCATACACATTTAAATTTAGTAGAATGAGCTACATCCCATTCCTTACTTTAAAGAGACATAAATTACTCTTTTATGAGCCTTTTGTGAGGATATAACCAGGTGGATAGATGATGGTAGTGCAGTGGCTGTGGTTTATCTTGATCTCATTAAAGCATTTTCACTGTCTCCCACAGCATCCTTGCAGCTAAACTGAGAAAAATGTGGTCTAGATGATTGCATAGTGAGGTGGATTGAAAACTGATTGAAGGAAAAAAGCCAGAGAGTTGTAGGCAGTGGGATGGGGTCCGATTGGAAGCTTGTATCTAGTTAAGTCCCTCAGGGGTCAGTACTGGGACCAGTACTATTCAATATATTCATCAACAGTCTGGATGAGGGAACAGAGTGCACTGTCAGCAAGTTTGCTGATGACACCAAACTGGGTGGAGTGGCTGACACACTGGAGGGCTGTGCTGTCATGCAGTGAGACTTGGACAAGCTGGAGAGTTGGGTGGGGAGAAATTTAATGAAATTCAACAAGGACAAGTGTAGAGTTGTGCACCTGGGAAAGAACAACCCCATATATTGGTATAGGTTAGAGGCTGGTGTTCTTACCTGCCTTCCTCTTCTTTGGGATGCACCACTTCTGGGCCTGGAGGAGGTGATCTTTGAATATTGACCAGCTTTGCTGGGACATCCTTCCTTCCAGAGTTTTTTTCCCATGGCACCCTGTCAAGGAGGTCCCTAAAGAGGTTTAATTCTGCTCTTCTGAAATCCACAGCAGTGAGTTTGCTAGGCACCCTCCTTTATGCCTTGAGGATCTTAAACTCTACCATTTCATGGTCACTGCAGCTAAGGCTACCCTTCAGCTTCACTTCACTCACCAGCCCCTCCTTGTTGGTGAGGACTAGGTTCAGCATAGCCACTTTCTTGTGGGTTTCTCTACCACTTGCAGGAGGAAGTTGTCATCAGTGCATTCCAGGAACCTCTTAGATTGGTGGTTTAGTAACCTTGTCCATCAGTTCCCTCACTACCCATGGTGTATCCCGTTGGATCCCATGGACTCGAACACTTTCAGGTTTGTCAGATAGTCACAAAACCGATCTTCACTCACAATGAGCAGTTAGTTCTTGCAGCCTCTGCTGTTTTACCTTCTGTGACTCTGGGAGTGTGGCTGGAGCCCTTGCCAGTGAAGACTGCGGTAAAGAAGTCGTTGAGAATTATTCATTTGAAATTATTTTGATTTATTTGGCCCTATTGGACATGAACAGTTTGCTGTGAACTGATCTGTGATAGCCCAGTCCTGTATTGTCTCAAAACAATGCATGTGGCAGGACTGGACTGATAGTCAGTAATGAGTCTGTTGTCTCAAACAAGGTGTGACATTACCTGGTCTGAATACACAGGGAGGTGGTTTTGATGGCCTTTAATAGCTTTTATGGAGAGCTGCTGGGCTGGCAGAATGGTTTAACAATGAAAAGAGAATTTCTATGGAGGGAGGAGTTCCCTCTTTTGTTATTTTAAAACCACAGCAACAGCGCCATGGAAAGGTCAGTGGGAAATATTGCACTGGAGTGGTCACCTCACCCATCTGTGTACACCTCACTCATGAACCCCTCTCTTTATGATTTAGAGAGACACCTCATCCCCCACCCCCATCGCCCTTGGGAAAAGGCTATAAAAGGACAACAACTTCTGGAGGTCACGTGTTGCATCTACCACAGAAGACCCTGCTAGAAACAAGAGAGGTGATATCTTTCTTTCTCTCTTACTTCTTTCTCCCCATTTTTCCTCTGCTCCAGTCCAATCTAATCAACCTAACTCATTACCTGTTTGGTGCTGGTTCGCTTTAATTTAATCCAAGGGAGGTTTTGAATCTTAGCTCAACCTCCCATGCTGCCCAGGGTTGGCTCGAAGTACTGGGTCATGATACTGATGCCTGTCTGAAAAGTTGTGAAAATTTACATTTGCAGAAAATAATTGACAATGATGGTAATAGAATGAGCTTCTTCCTTTGAGTAAGCTCTTAGAAGCCAAGTTTTGTTCTATACCCTGGTAACAATTTACAAGCAGTCAGTCCTTATATTTGGATGTTTGCTCAAAGAAAAATACATGAATTGCTAGCACCACTTCCTGCAGTAGCTATGGGCTCCTTGGAGTTATTTTGGCCAAGTACCAAACTAGCTTGTCTCTGCTATGCTTGTGACATTTTGTTTGATCACATCATAAAGTGGTAAGGTGGTGGAATGTATACACGGTACTATACGCTAATAAAGTGTTTATCCTCTAATGGCTCCCAGATGCTTGCTTATAGCTTTTTCCAGTAGTAAAGAGAATGTGTTGGCTTGATGTGATCTTGTGTTTATATTGTCTGCTTGAGTCTATGTGGTATGTCACATTCTTTCCTCCTCTGCTTTCACAGAATCAGTAAAACAAGCGTTGTTTTAAAGGTTTGTTCCTCTGTACGAAATATATGCTAGGTCCATTAAGCACTAGGATCAAACAATAATAGAAACTGGGGTGAGAAGAACATTTTCAAGGGAAAATCAGTCAGCAGTTTCTGTGTTATGTGAAATCACAAAATTCTCTGGGGCTTCTGACGTTTAACTCCAGGGAGTTTTGGAATTAGAATTCTAAAAACTCAAGGTTATTCTGTCTTTCAGAAAAACAAAAAGTGCATGGTGCTTGGGATCTGATTCTATATTGCTTATCATTTGGTGCAGTGCATGGTGCTTGGGATCTGATTCTTTATTGCTTATCATTTGATGTAGTGCATGGTGCTTGGGATCTGATTATTTCTTATCATTTGATGCAGTGCATGGTGCTTGGGATCTAATTCTTTATTCTTTATCATTTGATGCTGTTATTTATGGTAGTTAGGATAGGTGCAAACAGCAAGTATTGTGACTATGTTTTTTACTTCTATTTTGCACGGCTGTAAATTGCCAGCTGAATCAACCTTAAATGCTGTGGAGCGATAGATAAGTGAAACTGCCTTTTTTATCCAGGTAGGAGTGCCTGTTGAACTAAGGCTGAAAATCAATCAAGAAAAATCAATTGGAATAGTCTAACAAGTTATTAAAATGAAAATACAATGTTAGCAGTTTTTCATTGTTTACTCTGTCATGAGGCACCAGGTAAAACTTTTGAAGATGCTGAAACACCCTTCAAGCCCAAGTCCTCTTTCAACAGCAGTACAGACATTTAGGCCCAGACTATTTACACCTGTCAAAGCAGTTCACGGTGTACACAATTTATTCTGTGGCTGTTATAAAAGCATCTTTCAGCACAGTGATTGCGATCAAGAATGTGACCTGTGATTGACAGGAGAAGCTTCCATTATATAAACAGCCAAAACAGTACAAACTGCTAAACAAAAGTTTGTGATGAATAAGCTAATTTTGCTTGAAAGGACTGAAAGAGATCATGTTAGTAGAGGAACTGACTTCTTAGGTGACACAGAATACCATTGGGACTGAATTTTTCCAAGTCCAAGGAAAACCAGTTTCATAGCTTTTGTTCTGCACATCCTTTTTCTATGGAAGTGCAGCACTGCAAAGGTTTACCGTGTAAGAGCCAGTCAGCTGTGGACCTTAAAGTTTACCTCTGGAATGCCTAGGTGTTATGGACATGGTCCTACAGAGACCCCCATCCCATGATAATACAGCTCTCTGTGTCCAATCTCTGAGGTGATTTGTAAGGAAATCTACACAGCTAGCACATTGAATATATTGTAGCTTGAGTTCAGATTGCTGATGGGAAAAGCTGTCCTGAGAGCCACAAAAAAATGAGCACAGGGACAAGTTCCAAATGCTGCCTGCTTTGTATTATAGAGTCATATTTCACTAACAATTCAGGAAGATAATTTTATCCAATGAAGAGCCACATATAGATGATGATGACACAAAGTTTATAATTTTGTTTAAAAATCCCAACTTTTAATGGCTAAAATAAATGCTCTGACAAATATCTGTGCTGAGAACATGCATCAAGGGAACAAGAAATGGATTCACTTCACTAGTAGTACTGAAGTAGATCAAATCAGCTCTTCACTTGAACACCTCTTGAAGAAAGACTGAGAATCATAGTCATAGAATGGTCTGGATTGGAAGGGACCATTGAAGGTCATCTAGTCCAACCCTCCCTGCAGTCAGCAGGGGCATCCTCAACTAGACCAGGTTGCCCTGGGGCTGTTTAGTCCTGAGAAGAGAAGGATGAGAGAGGATCGTATTAAAGTCTATAACATATCTGAGGAGTGGGTGTTGAGATAGGGTGTTAGTCTCTTTTTGGGATAGGACAAGGACAACAGGTATATGCTGGAACACAGGAGGTTCCACCTCGACATGAGGAAAAGCTTGTTTACAGTGGGGATGACAAAGCACTGGAACAGGCTGCCCAGAGAGATTGAGGAGTCTCCTTCTCTGGAGACTTTTGAAACCCATTGGATGCTTTCCTGTGCAGCTTGCCCTAAGTGATCCCAATTTGGAAGTGGGGTTGGACTCAATGATCTCTAGAGGTCCCTTTCAATACCTAACATATTGTGATTCTGTGTTTCTTCTACCTTTAAAGTAGAAGACTATAAGAAAGTCCTTTCTACTCATTGTACTGAAGTTGTGCAAAGGATTATGACCTTATGAAGGAGAGCGTAGCAATCATCTAATGGTCATGACTGTCAGCTACAACAGAGAAAGGAAGATCATGAGCTGCATTTTCATGTGAAATACCTGAATGAGATAGTTGCTTAACAAAATATTTAACTGATGAAATCATCACTAAGACATTAAAGAGGGTAAATAATTAATGCTAGCCCCACATGATGACAAGGAAATGAAGTTTTGCTGTTTCATGTTTCAATAGGGGACATATTTGATTGAAATTTGTAGCTACATAGAGTATGGTTAGAGCTGTGTATAACTACTGACTTAGTATTATTGACATGCTGATTGAATAAGCATCATTATCAAGAATCACCAAAATACACCTTATGTGAATTCTGAGGTTTAATAAAGATTTAGTCACTGAAGAAATATAATTGAAAGGAACTGTTTCAGCTACTTCACTGATGTAAATAATAGAACCAGTGTTTTCAACAATTATGTTGATAATTTGAAAGGAAATATAGAAGTCCCATTGATAAAATTCACAGAATCAACTGTCACAGTAGAAAGTAAAAATTCCTCAAAATACAGGAATTTGAGAGTTAAGAATTCTTATCTGCGGCTTCTCCATCAGTATGTACCTCTGTACAGTCACATACAAATGTAGCCCTTTAAAAATGACAAACGTAGGGTTTAGCTAGAATCTGTGGACTGCAATTGGAAAGGTTTTTAACATAACCTTTTAAAAGGCCTTATAGTGATCATAATAAATTAAAAACTGAGTTTGAGATCCCGTTATGAAGCTGTGGAGAGAAAAGTCAATAATTCTCGAATTTTTACTTCTGTTTGCGGTTTTAATGCCTCTATCTGAGGCAGATGAATTAAAGAGGTCCAGTAATTATCCTGCGCCCTAGGGTCAAGTTGGACTGATTAGTTCACATTCCTGATGTTTAGGACCTTCTCTACAGTAGGTTTGTCCTGAAGAAAGCTGGTTTGAGCAGCAGACAGCACAGACAGGAAAAGAATTATCCATCAGGGTGGATGATTCATGATCAAGCTCATTCGTTGGCCTTCTCTCCTATAATGCAGTGTATGGGTGCCCCAAGACCTTCATTTGAATAGTGAGATAATTTTAGTGCACACATTTTCAAAAAGGTACACAATAATTCTAGTGAGTTCATAAAAAGTGTCAGATAGTTGGAGAGCCAAAAATAATATGAATCACTGGAACACTTGAAAAAACAGCTTATTTGCCCTTTTTAAAAAGGAAGGTTAGAAAACGATGTGATTATAATGCATAAACACTCAGAGAAGGAAAGAAGACTGATCTAAGAGACTTCACAAATAAGTGCGAAAAGACACAGCAAGAACCAGTTGAGTCGAAGCCAAACAAACTCAGAGTTTAAGTGAGATATGAATTATTAATAGTAAGCTCATCGAACAAGAAGTATATTGTTATTCTACCAAAGGAAGCACTGGATTTGTCACCTTTTTGTGGCTTCAGAACAAGGCTTTTCAAGAAGATATGCTGCAGTCGCATGCAAGATTTTGTTCAGTTATGTAAAAGATCAGCTGAAATATAATCACCAGTCATATCCAGACAATCAGTTTAAATAACCTAACAGATCACTTTTGGCCTTTATGTCTATGGATCTATATGCCAAAACATTAATATTAATTGGAAATTATTGAGTAGAATGAACAATTTTGGTAAGATTTACTTTGCATTGGCCTAGATAACAGATTAAAATATATGCAGAGATTAAAAAAAAAGATTTATAAAGTAAATAATACATGACTTGCNAACTCCCAAACCATCACACATGACTATGTTCTCCTTAAAACATTAGATGTGAATGAATCTCAAAGGATATTTAATGTTTTGGGGAAGCACTGGCTTGACAGCAAATGAGGGTTTTTCCTACACTGAAGACAAGTAACAGCTATGATGGCTGGGTTTTATTTAGTATATGCTCTATGCATGGTCAGACAATGGGAGACAGCTAAATTAAGTGGTTAATTTTGGTTTGTATGCCAAGTCTAGTAGAAGAGGCATGCTTTGCAGTGCTGGTTTATGGGATATGGCATTGGTAGCACCAATTCACTCCAATTAGCATATTGGGGTTTTTTTGGTCATTACTTCTGAAGATTATACTTGGACTAATGAGCTACTGTCCCAAAGTCAGTATTCTGAAGATTTTTCAAATGGTCACTAGCAATGACCGTCTACTTCTTTTATTAAAATCAATAGCAACATTCTTAGCCTAGACAGGAATGGGATTGCACTAGGCATATATATACTGTCACATCCATTTTCTTCCTGTTTTATGCTGGGGACATAGCTCTGCCAATAACCTGTACAGGGCACATGTTAATTCAGCCATGGATTCCAAGAAGTGAATTGAGAAGTAGAAATCTGGATATGGAAGAAAGAGTTGGTCATTGTGGGAGTTTCATTACACAAAGAGCATTGATATGAGCCAGTGCCTGAACTTGTCCTAGTAACCAGGGTTCCATCTGTGCCATCAGTAAAAGATCAGTATGGATGAGCTTCAGGTAGCTGACAATTGAGCCAATAGGGAATGTATTAACTGTATGTAGGGAATATAGTTATAATTAGATCTATGGTGAAAGTGCCAGAAAAAACAATTAATCCAATTTATGAAAATAAAAGAAAAGGCCACGAAATTCTTATATTTTAAGGTCAGAAGTTACTGTCTGATGTCTTGGTTATTATAGGTCACAGGACTTTTATGAATTAATTAGCATTGACTTCTATGGGACCAAGACCTTTACTGTTTGGCTTTTCCCTGTTACATGTAACTACTGAAATCAGCAGATCAGAAAAAAAAAATTAAGGTATTTTTCAGTTCATTCACTTTGAACTTTTCAAAGTTGATTTGCAGTCCACTGCCTCTATGTCATATGCTGCTATAAAAGGAGCTCATGTGTCCTTTCTTATCTAGGCTCTGCAAGACCACAATTCCTGTTAGCTCCAGGTGACTATGTAACTATGTGAAAACAAAAACTATAGCAAGCTGATATTCCCACAGAAAAAGGAAGGGAGAGGAAAAGGACTGAGAGAGAAGGGTAACAGCATGAACATATTTGCTTTTGCTTCTGGATCAGTTCACCAGCTAATGGAATAAACAGGTGTGAAAGAAACACTCTCATTTGATTTAGAAGGTTATTAGCGTGGATATCTCACTGTTTTTTAGAAATTATTATTCTTTAACATTGTTTAAGGAAACTGAAGTGTTCATTATGCAAAAATGGGGTAAAGAGTTAACTCTCCTGGATGGGGGGAGTGGTCAGAACTTGACCTCACGTCTGCTTGACCCTAGGTGTAGTATTTAGCCCACTCCCACTTCCTGTCTGGACCCCCTATATAAACAGAGGAACTTCCTGTTGCTCTCTCTCTTTTCATGGACTGNNGAAGGCATCCTACTATTATTGTATTGGTTTCCCCTGAGAAGCTAAACTCAAACCAATACAAATGGGAAGACCCTTGTATGGAAACATAGTCAAAACTGGGTATCTATGCGACAATACACGAATATGGAGATTATGTATATGAGAGTTCTTTTTCCCAGGTATATTCTCTTTGCCTCTGCCGATCTACAAGTACAGGGAAATCTGTATCTGGTCAAGTTACCATTGCATTTGTTGACTATTGGTTATACATTTCTTCTATGATTTAAGAACAAATAAAATTTTATGAATAAATCTAAAGCTTGGAATCCACAACAACATGTGGCAACTAATTCCACATATTAATTACATACTGTGTGAAAGCATTCCTTCTTTATTTACTTCCCCCCTCCTCATTTACTTGATCATTAAACTTGATGGCCTGGTTTATATGGTCATTTTTTATACTGAAGCCTTTTCCTTTCTTACTGTCTCTGTCTGGGATAGAGTAATTTTTCCTCGTAGCAACACATATGGTGCTGTGGTTTGGATTTGTGATCAGAATAGTGGTGATAACAGACCAATGCTTTAGCTATTGCTGAGCAGTGCTTACACAGCCCTTTCTATTTCTTGAACTGGCCTGCCTGTCTAGGGATCAGAAAGAAGTTGGGAGGGGACACAGCCTGAACAGGTAAACAAACATATATTTCATGCCATGATGTCATACTCAGCAACAAAATCTTGGGGAAAGGAGGATTGAGAGGGGACATTCATAGTTATGATATTCATTATCTCAAGTAACAGTTAAGTGTGTAAAGGTTCTCCTTTCCTGGAGATGGCTGAACATCTGCTCGCCTATGAATAAATCACTCGTGGATAAATCTCTTATTTTGCTTTACCTGTGGATGCAGCTTTTCTTCACTTAGTAAATTGTTCTTATGTCGAACCATGGGTGTTCAGCATTTGCTCTTCTGATTTTCTCCCTCATCCTGCTGGAGGTGGTAAGCACCTATCTGCTGACTGGGTCAATTCACCACAATTGTCTCTGACAATTTGCTGTGACTCTTCACGAATGGGTTATTACCTTTTGAGATGTGAGAACTAGAACTGCAAATAGTTTGCAAGATGCAGATGCACCACAGGATTGGATGCTGCAATAATTTTGTCCTTGGTTGTGTTTTCTACTCCTTTCTTAATGATTTCCAGCATTTTGCTTTCCTGCCTGACAGCTGCTGATAATTTTCTTAAATTATCTATTACAGGTCAAAGATACTTCACCCCCTCACTGGTTGTCGTGGTTTTAAAAGAGCCAACAGAATGAAGCTCTCAAATGAATTGGAGAGAAAACAGGATTATATTTAGAAAGAGAGATACAGAAAGAAATTACAAAGCAGATAAAAAATCCATAGCAACCCCCTTGAATTTTCTCCCAACCCAAAACTAAATCTATAATCCCCAGTGCTCCAATCCTCCCCCTCTAACTCTGGAGGCCCCAAACCAGGCCTACTCCTTACATGTTTGTCCTGAAAAAGCAGCTCCTATCCGACACAGGGCTGGAGGAGGAAAGGAAAATGAGCTGCCTCACCGTGAGTTTATAAAGAGATAGTAGAATTATGGGATTGAATAACAATTTTCTAGTCCCTAGAGGATTTTTAACTCTAGAGTTGCCAGCCTAGGACACTGGTAATTAACTAGTTCAGAACTCAGTACTCTGCTTGCAGTTTAGGGTTGTGTTGCCCTCAAGAGAATAATTTTCCATTTATCAAGACAGCATCTCACCTTCTATTTTCAACATCCCTTTAAACTTCCTGTAAAATGTCAGTGGACCAAACAGTAGCTATAGGATATTCTTGAGCAATACTATTCTGTACCAAGAAAGGTGGTCAATCCCACCAAGAAAAAATGCTTCAGGAGGTTGAACTAGATTTTCCAGAAAGCTATGACAAGGATATTTTTTGTGCACAGTTCTCAGGGGAAACCTTATATAAGTCACAGTGATTTTTACTGACAGAAGAAGGTGATGTTTCACTTTGTCCTCAAAACACATGACTAATTTCTCAAGATATTTTAAAAACAGCTTGTATTAACCAACTGTAGTCATCTAAAAATGAGTGGACAGCCCTGTGACATTAATTAGCTATGTTACACATCTTCGGGTTGAGAATTACGATCACTTTGAGCTATATTTGTCTGACACTAATGCCTGAGTTCAAAGACATAACTAAATACAGATTAGAGCAGACATACACACAAGATCATCACTTGCTGAGGTAAAATGGAGGGCAGAAAATTAATTCCTCCTTAAAAACTTTGGGAAAGTCATTATTAATTGAACATATCAGAGCTATGAAATATGCCATGACTAATTAATGTAAACATAATTTCAATAATTGTTTTAAAAATTCTTCAAATTTAAACTGAATTTATTTAAAAGGAAATTGTCNGGACTCGGTTGCTGTCTGGGCTGCATGCGCACACTGCAGGCTCATGTTGAGCTTTTCATCAACCCAGATGTCTCGACCATTTGTGATTGGTTTGTGGTTCTTACAAAAGTAGTTATTTATTCTGTTTCCAGAAAGGAGTAAATAATCAAGTCACAGTTCAAGTCAAGATGTTATTTTACTGAGAAGACCATATACATGTTAGACAGTGATCTAGAAATCTTTCAGCTCTAATATCCTGTTTTTGTTCAGAAGAACAAAAGGTCAAACAAAGTGCATAGGAAGAGGAGAAAATATGTATGGAGCCTTTACTTGAAATCCTAGAGTAACATATCAAGGGCATTTATCTTCCTCTTTTATTTTCATATGTTAATTATTTTACCAGTCTGTTGTCAGTGCCACTGTTTAAGGTCCCGGCAGTGTTGCTGGTTTGTTAAAGCAGCACACAACTCGAGCTGAAGACAACTTGCAAGACGTGGGTTGAAAACCAACTTGTATTCACAGATCTTCACATTCTTGTCTCAAACATGTATCCCTAGCCCATGTTTCCCCCCTCCCTTTCTCTCTCTCAATGCATTTCTCTCTCTCAATACCCAACAGTATGTTGGGTACACCTCATCCTGCGACAAGAATCGAAGGCATAAAAGACAAAGGCATATCAAGCACATAAAGTGCATGGCAAAGTAGAATTTGGTCACTGTGTGCTGGCAATCCAGATATTTTGTTGTAGCTTTCAAGTAAAAAGCATCAAATGTGCATTTAGTGCTGTGACTGCCCAGCACATATGGTGAATCATGGCAATTTCTCTGTCTTGCTTCTTCCATTTTGCTTCCCTAAAAAAAGTTTGGTTGCAACTCAGACACTGCTGAACAAGCCTGTTCCTTCCTGCAGTATTCAGCATAAGGTGCACATCAAAGATGAAGCAGAAAAAGTAGCAGGCATGTTACACAGGCTGGCAATACTCAGCTGGTGGCAGCCTGTTGGAATCATTTTCAGCTTGTTGCCAGAATTGCCTTCAGGCTTCACTATGATCCACATTTGAGGCTAGGCCTAGGAACACAGTCAGAATGCTGTGAAGGTTATATTTGATACCTGTTATTGACTAGGCCCACTGCAAGGAAGTCACAGCACAAAGTAGAGTCCAGCTTTCCTACTAGGAAAGTAACTGATTGACTTTCCAGATATGTTTCTGGCCTGTCCCTGATGAAACTATACCATTCTGACATTTGCATTTCACTCTTCACTGTAGTTTTAAATGATATTTTCTTCAATGGTTGTCTAGAATAGATATTGGAAACAATGTTGCTTTTTGTCTGAGCATGTTTTTCCTCCAGAGGTATCACATGCAGTTATACCAGACTCAGAGACAACAACAAACAAGATGACAAAGGGCACTTTGGAGGAACCCTCTGTTCTCCTCAGGATGCTGAGTTGCCTGCATGCTATTTCTCGACTGAGAGTTTGCTGTGCTTTATATATATATATATATATATATTTATCTGGGAGAGTATTTATCTTCCCTAGTTTTATGCTGCAAGACTTTAAAATGGCTTTTAGCTTCAAATTGCTTGGCTACTGAACTAAAGGACTGTGCTGAATTTCTCATTGAGGGTGCAAAGCGTGTCTAACCATATCTTATTCAACATTTCACAGTACTGCTCCATTTGGTCTGTACTTAAGCACTAGCAGGAAAATCAAGACTTGATCTCACTTCATATCCTAGGTTAAATTCCCAGAGAGCTGCAGATTAGATATTTTCCACTCTGAATCAAACAACGATGCTATACTTAACCCTTTTGTGGGTGGTAAAAATGACACAGAAGCTTTACTTGACCTTGCTCTCAAAGAATCATTGCCTCTCAAAGAACAGAGGAAATGTCTAGTGCATGGGTCTGCCATTTCATATTTGTGCATGGGTCTGCCATTTCATATTTGCGATCGACAGAGGTAGCCAGATTTGAGCTAGGTGTTAAACTCTCTTACAGTTAATATAAAGAAATAAGTACTTTCAAGACATAATTTAGCTCATCCTAAAGTGGCTGTCTAAAACAGATCAAGCGGCTGGTTCTGTAAGAGTACCAAGAGAGCCTAGAGTGAATAGCTCATCTGTTGACAGCTAAGTAGCATAAATTTAAAATTAAGTGAATCTTACTCTACTCTGTTGCTTAAATGTCAATTGGCTCCTGTAGTATAGCATTTTTATGTAGGAGACTGCCAATAAATTGAAGTTTGATTCTCATTTTAAAAAAATTAGCTAAAGAAGACAAAAGATGTGGTTCAGGTTCAGACTACTGACAAGATACTGCACTGCCTCTCTCTGTGAGCTATGTATATAAAATCCCATACAGTTAAGGGACACCTAATCAATAGAGTTAGTGGAGTTGATGCAGCTGTTCAGCTGGTGTCCTGACAGGGCATGAATCCTGCTAGATCAGTTTGGCCACTGCCCTTCTCCTCCTCTTATAGGGTCCAGGAGTTGGGTTGAGGAGCAGCCAAACAAACAATGGAGGGTTGGCTCCAGTAAGCTTGCCCTAAGTGGGTAGCAACCCAGTACCACAGTCAGGTATCTTGTGTAGCCCCACATGTGGCTTACTCCCATTTTGGGCAT
>WBNM01015970.1:64745-115181 GCA_013399055.1 Ramphastos sulfuratus | reverse complement strand
CATCAGCAGTGTTTTCCTTTCACTGTAGTGGAGTATAATTTTCTCCATTAAAACATTCCAATTAGCCTCAAACCAGCACAGATGGCCACACAAGGATACCACTAGGCTGCTGCAGCAAGACACAAAGTGCTCATGTGTGGTCCCATGGGTCCCTTTCCACCATGGGACCCATCCATGCAAGTCCCCCTCTAGGCCACTGAGCAGAGCTCCTGGCTGGCCTACTCTGCATGTCCCCAGGGCTGGCTGCATTCCTGTGATGTCCAGCTGCACCCCTTGCAGAGAGAAGCTGTCTCTGCCCTTCACTGCCTGTCCCAAGGTTATGTCCTGGTTAGAAGCTCATGGAGGTGGAGATGCTGGCCCCACAGAGCTGCCTTTGCCTGGGGGCAGGGACAGAGCAGTGCCAGTGCTCTGCACCAGCCCCTACAGCTGGGGCACCAATCAATGTTATTGACACCCGGCCCTGGATCTGCCTTCTGCAGAGTCCCCAAGCCCAAGCCACCACTGCCACCAGCAGATGCTCACCTCTGCCTTACCCCAACCACCTCCCAGAGCAAAGCTTCCCCAAACCACACCCTAGCAGGGAGTGATGATGTCCCTGAGCAGTGTCCCAGCATGCCCAGCTCTGCCTTGGGGGGAGTAATTCCTTCTTCTGCGGGTGCCTGATGAGCCCTGCCTCCAGCCTGGTGAGCTTGTCCATGCAGGTGGCCCAGGAGGAGCTTCGTGCTGAGATCTGTGACCAGGTGAAGATGTGCAACCAGCTGCTGTACGAGGTGAGGCAGCGGTGCCAGACACAGGATGTGCTGCAGAGGTGCCTGCAGCAGCTGCAGGATGCTGAGATGGATGACAACCAGCACCGGGTGCAGGTACACAAGACCCCTTCCTGGGGTGGACAGCACCAATGAGAGGCTTTAACCCAACCCCTGCACCCCTTGGGTGAGCTCTGGCCTTGGCACATGGTGTGGCCCCATGTTGTGCCTCCCATCTCTGCCCCAGATGATTCACCAGGTGGAGAACGACATTGAGAACATGCTGACGAAAGGCAGGGCTGGGGAGAAGGTGACCAGCCTGTACCTGGGGGTATGGCATGTCCTCAGAAAGGTGAGCTCCTCCTCTCTGTCTCATCATCCCACCTGCCATCCCTGCCAAGGCAATGAGCTGCTTGTGGGATGCCCTCCTGGACCAGCCAGGTCCTCCTGCTCCACCCCATGCCCTGCAACAGTGCAAGGTACCCCCGAGGCTTGGGGAGGTGACATGTTGTGGCTCCCTGTGTCCCAGGAGCTGGCCCACCTGCCTATTTACCTGGACCTCCTGTGTGAGATGACCAAGCTGTACCATGAGGAGCTGGAAGTCATGGAGTCCATGGCCTCTGACATCCTTAGAACCACTCATAGAACCAAGGTGAGATGATCTGAGCCACCTTGGGGCTCTTTGCCACCCTCCAGAGCCCACAGATGGGCACCACGCACCTGAATTGATGAGTCTTCCTGCAGCAAAGAGCAAAAGAGCCTGAGCAGGACTTGCTTACAGCACCCAGGTGCCCCCATAACTCCTCCTGAGTCTCTTGTGGGCCAGGCCACCTGAAGCACCAGCCACAGTGAAGGCATCATGCTCCATCATCCAGCCTAGTTTCCTTGCCAGCCTGTTCACACGGGGAGGTGGGAGGATAATTTTTGAAGATGGCCTTCCCAGAAGCTCAGCAGACTCACAAAAGCCCATCCCAGCCTTAGCAACCCCACAGGACAAGGGGTGATGGTTTGAAACTAAAAGAGGGAGATGCAGACTACATCTAAAGAAGGGTTTTTTTACACTGAGGGTGGTGAGACCCTGGCCCAGGTTGCCCACAGAGGTGGCAGCTGGCCCCATCCCTGGAACCATTCCAGGTCAGGTTGTTTGGGGCTGTGAACAGCCTGCTCTAGTTGAGGATGTCCCTGTTGAGTGAAGGGAGGTTGGACTGGATGAGCTGTAAAGGTCCCTTCCAGCCCAAACCGTTGTGGGTTTCTGGGGTTCTCCCTTCTCTCCTGTGCTCCAGGAGGACTTGGTCAAGGTGAAAGACCAGTTCCTGAAGGAGAGAGAGCTCAGGGTCCGCTCCCTGGCCTCTGAGGAGGTTTCCATGGACAGAGACTGGCTGACCCAAGTGGGGGAAAGGATCGAGGTGAGCTGCGGGGCATGGCGTGGGCAGGGGGCATGCCAAGCCTCCCATAGAGGTGGGGGTGCTGCAGGGCCAGCTCCCCCTGGTGCCAGCAGCTTGGAGGGTGACCACGAATGTCCTTGAAGCACTCCAGGTATAACCTCTTCATGGGCTTACTTCATGACCCACTGGAGGGTGAGTGTCTGGTGGGGTGCAGCGGGGGCCAGGACTGGAGCACAGCCACAGATGCCCTTCCCTGATGCTTCCCTCCCACCTCAGATACTGACTCAGTGGCCAGAGAGGACGCCAAGATCCAGAGGAGGTATAAGACCTGGTTGACAAAGGAGGTGGAGAAGGCCAAGGTTGCGGTGCAGTGCTCCTCCGCCTGGGTAATGCCAAAACCCAACTCCTGGGACCCTCAGGGCTGCTCAAGCCCTGGGGAAATGAGACCTCTCTGCTCACATTGTTTCCTTGAGGCATTATTTGCTCTCCTCTGTTCCTGGAACTCCCCAAAGCCCCTCTCATGCAGGCAGGGATGGAGCTGCTGTTCTCCATGATGTGAGCCTGCAGAAAGCTCCTCGAGGCCCTGGCCCAGATCCTGTACCCTGCAGGGGGGCCATGGGCTGACTCCTTATGCTCTTGCCTGGCCAGGACATTCCCAGCAGGGTCAGAATACAGCAGAACTCCTCAGCGAAGGTGGAGCAGTTCATCAAGGAGTGCAAGGAGAAGAAGCAGGAGCTGAAGAAGACACTGAAGGAGCTGGAGGTGAAGCTGGCAGAGCTGGTGTTTCACAAGTCCCTCAACACGACCAGGTGCTGCTGGCCTCAGGACAGTCATGTCAGCAGGGCCACCGTCTCGGGGGCCTAGTGGGTGGGAGATTGACTATGAGCCAGCAATGTGCCCTTGTGGCCAAGAAGGCCAGTGCCATTCTGGGGTGTATCAAAAGGGCTGTGGTTAGTAGGTCAGAGAGGTTCTCCTGCACATGTACTCTGCCCTGGTGAGGCCACATCTGGAGTACTGTGTCCAGTTCTGGGCCCCTCAGTTCAAGAAGGACCTCAGGGAACTACTTGAGAGAGTCCAATGCAGAGCCACAAGGATTATGGAGTGAAACATCTTCCTTATGAGGAGAGCCTGAGGGAGCTGGGGCTTGGAGCTTGGAGAGGAGGAACCTGAGGGGTGACCTCATTCATGTTTATAGATACGCAAAGGGTGAGTGCCAGGAGGCTGGAGCCAGGCTCTGCTGGGTGATGCCCAATGCCAGGACAAGAGGCAATGGTAGAAGTTGAGGCTTAGGAAGTTTTATGTAAACATGAGGAGGAATTTCTTCACTATAAGAGTGCCAGAAGCCTGGAACAGGCTGCCCAGGGGGATTGTGGAGTCTCTCTCTCTGGAGATATTCAAAGCCTGCCTGGATGTGTTCCTGTGTGATCTGCTCTGGCTGCTCGTGCTCTGGCAGGGTGGTTGGACTGGCTGAGCTTTGGAGGTCCCTTCCAGCCCCTGACATTCTGTGATTCTGATCCTTAGGGAGGACCAATGTGCATCACAGGTGTCCCAACAGAGCATCCCTTTCTCCATCCTGCTTGCAGCCACCCCTAGCTTCTGCACCAGGAGGTGTCCTGAGCAGGATGTTCCTCTAAAGCCCACACTGTGTCAGCAGGAGGGCTCTTGCTCCTTACCTGGCATGGGAAGTGGTACCAGCAGCACGGAGCTGGGTTGCAGGCAGCATCTCTGCTCTGCAGTGGGTGGAGGGGGCAGCATGGGTGGCTTTTGCCACAGCCTTGGAGTGCCTCTGGTGCAGCTGACTGGATGTGAGTGTGATTGGCTTTAGGAAGCGGCAGGAGGAGGCGAGGATGAACCTGCAGAGGGAAGAGGCTCGTCTGGAGCAGTTGCAAGCCCAGGTGCTGATGAACCAGGAGCTCCTATTTCAGTTTGAAAGTGTCATCAAAAACCTCACCACCCGCCTGCACGGCATCACCCTGCCCGACCAGGTACCCACAGGTTGCTGGACTGAGCATGGCCCCAGCTGGTACTGAGTGGTGCACAGGTGCAGCACAGTGACATTTGGTGCAGCCACCATCACCCACAGTGATTCATTTCCCCCACCAAGGTTGCTCTTCTCCTTCTGGCTCCAGGATGATTCAGCCAAGGCCGTGGCAGTGGAGGAAATGCTGCAGTACTGCCAGCAGAAGCTGCAGTACCTGCTGCAGAGGGTGGCAGACCTGCCCCCCCACACTCACAGCCCTGAGGAGGACAACAAGGTGTGTGGAGGCTCCATCGCTGCTCTGGTCTTTGAGAACCCTCATGGAGCTATACTGGATAGCTCATCCCAAGCTGTTCTCCCAGCTGGGAGGATGGAAGTGGCCCCAGAGAAGAGCTATGGAGCGGCTCAGCCCTGGGCGGTACTGGGCACTGCAGGATGTTCTCTCTGGGGGGACATCAAAGCAGGGGAACCCTTTGGGTTGTAACACTCAGCTCCCCTTCAGCTGTTGACCCAGGTTGTCCTTCACAGACATTTGCAAAGACCAGGAATCTGCTGGAGAAAACAATCACAGACAGTCCACAGAATGCAAACATCTCCTTGGAGGACGTAGACAGCAGCAGCATCCAAGGTAGGATGTCCCACAGTGACTGTCCCAGCTCCTGCCCCTGGGCCTTCTGCACATCCTTACCTGTCTTACTGTCCAAGCAGACCCCAACCTGTGAATCACCTCCAGACCTTGGGGCTGACTTTGTCCATCTCCCAGCATAGGGGGTGGGTTTAGGTGGCAGTGTGGGAGAACAAAAGCAGCTGCTGGGGTGCTGAGTGCTGAACCCCAGCAGGCACAAGGAGAGGTGTCAGAGGGCAAGGAGGGAGAGAGCCTCATCTTCAAAATCATCTGGTTGAGATGAACAACCTGGCTCTGCCTGGAGCCTCCTCCTGTCTGATGCTCTTGGTGGAGACCCTGAGCTGTTGGCAGCTTGCCACCTGTTTTTAAGCAGCTGGGAGCTGTACCCACCACAGTGCAGCTCCAGACCTTTATGGGAAGCCCCAGCAGTGCTGAGGAGGAGCCAGAGCATCACCAGATCCTACAGGTCACCCTGGGATCCTGGGGGGGTAAGGGGGGAGGAGGCAGTCAGCAGTGCCTGTGCCCAAGGGTTTGCCGTAAGGTCTGTGGGATGCTGCCAGCCCTCAAAACCATGCCATGGCTTCCTGGGCACACAGGCATGACAGAGGTGGTTCCACAGACCCTGCCAAGCTTGCTCCTCTCCACTCTCTTCTCCAGATTTGACTTTTACTGACAAAAGGCGTTCCTTTGTCCCCACCCGGGAGCACATCAAGAACCAGGGGCTGCGACTGATTGACAGGAGGGAGAGTGCCAAGAAGTAGCAGTTGCTCCAGGAGAACTTTGGATGCCCTGCACCACCCATCGGACCTTTTTTGTTCCAGCAGCTTTAATAGATCAGATCTTGGTCCTTCCTCCTAAGCCTCTGTTAAAGCTGGAATGAGGGGTCCCAGGTCACTTGTGTCACGCAGAAGGTGCTGAGGTGGATTTGGAGGCAGCTCCATCTCCCTGCCCCTCAGCCAGCTGCTCTCCCTGCAGAGGTGAGGCTGGGCTGGCTGGGATCAGCTTTCCCAGCCAGGGCAAAACTGAAGGCAGAGTGGCTTTCTCACCCTTGGTGCTGTGGCACCAACACCTTCCTGGGGCCTCTGCCCCTCCTCTGCCCCTTCTGGGACTCCCATGATGTCTGCCTGAGGCAGCGGTGGGGAAATGTGGGGCAGAGGCTGAGACCTCTATGGGTATTGGACCTCTGGGTGGGTGGCTTTCTGTCCACGTGTGGAAGCAGAAGGGCAGAACCTGTGTTGGAAAGGGAGAGCAACATCTGAGGTGAAGGTCCTAACCTGGGGCTGTCTGACCTGTCTGTGGACCTTTCATGTCTCATTCTCCCCTGATGCCTGCACATGCTTTGTGCAACTCATAACCCCCAGCTCAGAGCAGCCATCAGGGGTTAGCCTCGGGCTTCAGGAAGGGCCTTGGAGGTCAGCTCTAATCCAAGGTGACCAAGGAAAGCAGAGGATGCTGCACTAAGCCTTTGGGTCCAAGATGGGATCCCAGCCCTGCTGATGGGGCACACACACACAGCCATGGGGGGCACAGAGAGGGGACATTGAAACTGGATGTTAGGAGGAAGTTGTTTGCAGTGAGGGTGGTGAGGCACTGGCACAGGTTGCCCAGGGAGGTTGTGGCTGCTCCCTCCCTGGAGGTGTTCAAGGCCAGGTTGGATGAGGCCTTGAGTGACCTGTGCTAGTGGGAGGTGTCCCTACCTATGGCAGGGGGTTGGAACTGGATGATCCTTGAGGTCCCTTCCAACCTTACCATTCTATGACTCTCACCATGAGGGTAGTGAGACACTGGAACAGGTTGCCCATGAAGGTGGTAGAAGCCTCATCTCTAGAGGTTTTTAAGGCCAGGCTGAATGTGGCTGTGGGCAACCAGTGTGAAGTGTCCCTGCCCATGGCAGGGGGGTTGGAGCTAGATGATCCTTGGGGTGACTTCCAGCCCTGACAATTCTGTGATTCTGATTCTATAATTGGGAAGTGATTGGGAAGAGTCTTCCTCTCTGCTCTCATGAGACCCCCACCAGCAGCACTGCATCTGATTCTGTTGCCCCCAGCACAAGAGGGACATGGAGCTGCTAGAGCAGGTCCACAGGAGGCCACAAAGATGATCAGAGGGCTGATACCCAGCCCAGCCCTAACCTGTCTGCTCTGTCACAATTGGGTGACATCACCGAGCAGCTGAGTCATAATGGCAATGCCTCTGCTGGGCAGAGGAGCCACAATGGCAATGCCTCTGCTGGGCAGAGGAGCCATAATGGCAACATCTCTGCTGGGCAGAGGAGCCACGATGGCAACGTCTCTGCTGGGCAGAGGAGCCACGATGGCTGCCCCTCACACAGCCAGGCTGAAGAACCAAAGCAGGAGCAGCAGCACCATGGAGGGACAGATGAAGAAGCTCAACCAGCATGTCCAGGAGCTGTGTGACATCATGGCCTTGCAAGGTGCTGTCTCTTTGGCTTCATGGGGATGACCTGGGATGGGCGAGTGGCTTTTGGTCCCTCCATCACCCTGCATAGTACCAACAGTGCCTGAATTGTGCCAAGGGAGGGTTAGGTTGGAGATTAGGAACAACTTCTTTGCTGCAAGAGTGGTCAGGGGTTGGCACAGGCTGCCCAGGGAGGTGGTGGAGTCATCCCTGGAGGTGTTGAAGAATCATAGAATCATAGAATGGTTCAGGTTGGAAGGGACCTCAAAGCTCATCCAGTTCCAACTCCTTGCCATAAGCAGGGACACCTCCCACTAGAACAAGTTCCTCAAGGCCTCATCCAACCTGGTTTTGAACAGTTCCAGGGAGGGAGCAGCCACAACCTCCCTGGGCAACCTGTTCCAGAAGAAACCTGTGGGCATGGCACTTGGGGACATGGTTTAATGGCCATGGTGGTGTTGGGTTGGTGGTTGGACTGGATGATCTTATAAGGCTTTTCCAACCAAACCAGTTCTGTGATTCTCTGGTTCTTTAATGTCCTCCAGAGCAAGGCAGGAAATTTTTCACACAACAGTGTGAGGAAAAGCTCAGTCACAACAGAAAGGTGCTCGCTAGCCTGCAGGAGGTGATGCAGGAGGACATCCAAGCCCTGGACATTGTCCAGAAGGTACCAGCAGGTCCTGTGTGCTGTAGCCCTGCCTGGTGCTGGCTCCTCTGCTGGGCCTCTCCCAGGAGCAGGCAGCATGAGGCAGCCATTGCATGGCACCAGCCCCACAGCACAACTTCTCTTGCCCACAGTTGGAGAGAGCCCTCTCCTGCCCACAACACAAGAAGGATGCCATCGCTAAGGTCTGTGGAGCATGGGAGCACTCAGTCATGGCTTTGACCAGTAGGACAGCAGAGGTAATGACAGGCAGAACCTGGAGGGCACAGGCTGCCCACAGGGTCTTGGGGCTCTGGGGATGCTTGGAAGAACAGTGCATGGTGTGGGACCAGGACGAGATGCTGTGATGGTTTGGGAGTTCCCTGCCCCCACACACTTTGTAACCCAGACTAGACTCAGCCAGCTGGAAGTTAAGCACTGAAGCTCTATTTACAGCTCAGCACAATGTACAAGCAGAGATAGACACAATAGACAGGAATAGTGACAGAATATACAAGTTAAAGGTAATAGAGAAACACAACTCCCCTCCCAGAAATCAGAGACCCCAGGAGGGGCTCCCAACCACCCTTCCACCTTCTCCCCACCCCTATACCTTCTGCCTTTGTGTCCAAGATGGATTCCCAGCCCTGCTGATGGGGCACCCACAGACAACAATGGGGGGCATGTTGTCTTCTCTACATAATATTGCTTCCCCAAGTACAGCCAACACTGATGGCTTCTGCTAGGGACCTGTAGTCCTTACTGGAGACCCAGGAGAGGCCTTCACCCACTGATGCAGGATGACAGCAGCATCAGCCCAAGCTTTCACTGTCATTTCTACTTGGTCCCTGTCCTTCATGCTGACATCACTTGTGGCATCCTCAGTGGAGGACAGCAACAGCTGTTTCTGCCAAGCCTCAGCAGACTGGAAGGTCACACCAAATGCTCTTGGTGGGCTTTGTGTGACTGCAGGAATGGGGATGATATTGCCAAAACTACAGCACAACCTGGGTTGTTAGAAGGAAGCTCCAGGAACAGTGTAATATGCAGGGACCACATCTAATGGAGCCCCCAGGTCTCTAGCCAGACAGGTGGCCTTGTCTGCAATTCAAAGGAGGCTCTGCAGAAGGAATTGAGGCTCCACGGAGGGACCTGGACAGGTTGACTGGCTGGGCTGGGGCCATTTGTATGAGATTCAACAAGGCCAAATGCTGGGCCCTGCACTTGGGTCACAACAACCCCGTGAACACTCCAGGCTTGGGGCAGAGTGGCTGGAAACTGCTCAGCAAAGACCTGGGGGTGCTGGCTGAAGGTGAGCCAGTGTGTGCCCTGGTGGCCAAGAAGGGCACCAGCATCCTGGCCTGGATCAGCCATGGTGTGGCCAGCAGGAGCAGGGCAGGGATTGTGCCCCTGTCCTGGGCACTGGTGAGGCCACACCTCAAATACTGGGTTTAGTTTAGGGCTCGTCACTCCAAGGACATTGAGGGGCTGAAGCAGGTCCAGAGAAGGGCAATGAAGCTGGGGAAGGGTCTGGAGAGCAGGGCTGGGGAGGAGCAGCTGAGAGGGTTCAGCCTGGAGAAGAGGAGGCTGAGAGGAGACCTCACTGCTCTCTACAGCTCCCTGAAAGGAGCTTGGAGACAGGTGGGGGTTGGGATCTTCTCCCTAGTAACATGTGGCAGGACAAGAGGAATGGTCTCAAGCTGCCCCAGCGAAGGTTTAGGTTGGACAACAGCAACAAATTCTTGACTGAATGGGTTCTCAACCCCTAGGAGATGACTTATGGAGTATCAATTTTTCTCTCAATTGGCTTAGAAGCAGCAGGTCCAGGCCATGTCTGTCAGACAACAGCCACCACAGCACTGAGTAAACACCAATGTTTGGAACCCAGCTGATAACCCAAAGAAACTCCAGCTGTATACACATAGCTACCTGGGGTGTGGTTTCCTCTCCTGATGTCCTCAGGACATTCTGAAGGCCTTCCCTTCCTCTCTTGGTGATGCAGAAAGCAGTGCACACCCCAGGCACGCTGCAAGGGGAAGCAAAGGTTTGCTTCTCTCACCAAGAATGCAGCTTGGGCAGGCATGAGCCCATGAACGTCTGCCAAAGCCTTGGGTAGCTGAGAAACCCACCCCTCAGCAGGGGCATCACCAAAGCCAAGATCCAGCCTCTGATCAATGTCCTAGTTCCAGGTATTCTGATAGCCTGAAGGAAGAGAAGGGAAGAAAACCAAAGAGAGAAAAAGAAAGAAGAAAGAGAGAGAGAAAGAAGAGAGAGAAAGAGAAAGAGAAAGAGAAAATGAGAGAATGAGTGAGAAAGAGACAAAATGAGAGAGAATGAGAGAGAGAAAGAGAAAGAGAAAGAGAAAGAGAAAGAGAAAGAGAAAGAGAAAGAGAAAGAATGAGAGAGAATGAGAGAAAGAGAATGAGAGAGACAGAATGAGAGAATGAGATAGAGAGAGAAAAAGAGAAAGAAAGAGAGAGAAAAAGAGAGAAAGAGAAAAAAGAGAGGAAGAAAGACAGAATGAGAGAATGAGAGAGAAAAAGAGAGAGACAGAATGAGAGAGAGAAAGAGAGAGAGAGAATGAGAGAGACAGAGAGAAAAAGAGAGAGAGAAGGAGAAGATAGCATTTTATGGCTGGTAGAAATGCAAGATGACTTTTCAGAGCATGATGGTGATGCTTTGTCTCTTGTGCTCTTCCCTGATATGCAGGGGAGCAAAAAGAGGCACTGGAAAACTTCAGAGCAGATCTCCCTAAAAGTCTTTGGGGCTGAAGTGTCCTTCTCCTTCTTTAGCCTCTAGCAGGTATGTGGTGAAGAGCAGAACCAACCTCCCCCAGCTGCACACAGGGTTCCTATCATTTGGTTTCAGGCTCTTGGTCTGTTCTTTCCACTCTAGCTATGAGGAACAGAGAAGCCACAAAAGAAAAAAAAAAAAAAAAAAAAAAAAAGGCTTCCCTTTGCCAGAGCTGGCTGGAAAAGCTGCTCTGTGGCCCCATTTGCCAGCTGCAAGCTAATTTGGGGATATTTCAGCTGCTTTAAAGGAGAGGAAGAGCAACAGCACACAGTAGCAGAGGGCTTTCAGGTCTGCTGAATCCATCCAGCCGTGAGCAGAGGACACAAAGGCTCCCTGCTCCATCACATGCATTTGCTGAATGCGTTCAGACAGGGCATCCAGAATCCTCATCGCATGTGCCAGGCCAGGAGAAGATGTGGCACCCTGCCAGGCCAGGAGAAGATGTGGCACCCTGCCAGGAGGCAGCTCGCAGCCAGGCAGCGTCGGGGAGCAATCGGCCTGACTGCTGCTGCTGGAGCCAGAGCTGGGAGAGGCAGCAGGGGAAATGGATGTGACAAGTGGTGGGGAGGTGTGAGAGAGAGTGAGGAGAGACCAGGCACCATGCCTTGGCTTCTGGATTAAAATAACCCAGACCCAACCATGGAGGCCCAGGGAAGGCAGCAGCAGGTTGAAGAGCAGCCCAGCAGCATGCAGGTATCCTCCTGCCAAGGCCACCCCTGGGTCAGGCAGGACCTCCCTGCTCAGGGCAACCTGTGATGGGCAGAGCAGCTGCATGGGGCATGGTAGGGCACTGTCCTCACCCCACAGACTGTAGGGCAGAACAACCATGCAGGATGGGTCCTCAAACTGGGGCTCACCCCATGCACCCATTGCCAGTACTGGAAAAAGAGGTGGGGTTGCAGCAGGGCTCTCCAGTGTGGGGAAATGGAATTAATGATAGAGGGAACAAATTAATAAATAGAGAGAAGAGAAGCACAGAAGCAGTTTGGTTGGGGGGAAAGACCTTTCAGATCATCAAGTCCAATCACCAACCCAACACGGCCAGGTCACCACTAAACCATGTCCCTCAACATCACATCTTCATGGCTCTGAAAACCCCTCCAGGGGTGGGGGCTCCATCCCTGCCCTGGGCAGCCTGGTCCAGGGCTTGACAATCCTTTGGGAGAAGAAATTGTTCCTCGTGTCCAATCTGAACTCGAGGGTGTTTCCTCCTGTCTTGTCACTTGTTACTAGGGAGAAGAGACCAACCCCCACCTGGCTCCAAGCTCCTTTCAGGAAGCTGTAGACAGCAATGAGCTCTGCCCTCAGCCTCCTCTTCTCTACACTAACACCTCCAGTCCCCTCAGCTGCTCCTCCCCAGCCCTGTTCTCCAGACCCTTCCCCAGCTTTATTGCCCTTCTCTGGACCTGCCTCATCCCCAAAAATGTCCTCCTTGGAGTGAGCAGGCCAAAACTGAACCCAGTGCACAAGGTGTGGCCTCACCAGTGCCGAGTATAAGGGCACAATCCCTGCCCTGCTCCTGCTGCAAACTCTGTGAGGGTGTCTGGATCCCCTCACCCAGATCACTGATTAAGGAAATCTGCTCTAGCACTGAGCCCTGGAGACAGCACTGGTTATAATGGTGGTTAATTATCATAGAATCACAGAATCACAGAATGTCAGGGCCTGGAAGGGACCTCCAAAGCTCATCCAATCCCCCTGCCAGAGCAGCATCACCCAGAGCAGATCACACAGGAACACATCCAGGCAGGGTTTGAATATCTCCAGAGAGAGAGACTCCATAACCCCTCTGGGCAGCCTGTTCCAGTCTTCTGTCACCCTCTCATGGAAAAAAATCCTCCTCATGTTTAAATGAAACTTCCTATGCCTCAGCTTCCACCCATTGCCCCTTGCCCTGTCATCAGGCATCACCCAGCAGAGCCTGGCTCCAGCCTCCTGGCACTCACCGGCACAAATCCAGACTGGGTGCAGAGTGGGCTGAAAGCAGCCCTGAAGAAAAAGCCTTGGGGGTGTTGGTTGCTGAGAAGCTCCCTAGGAGCCATCAGTGACCTCAAGCAGCCCAGAAGACAGCTGTGTGCTGGGCTGCAGCCAGAGGAGTGTGGGCAGTAAGGCAAGAGAGGGGATTGTGCCCCTTGGCACTGCTCTGCTGAGACCCCACCTTGAATACTGCCTCCAGTGCTGGTGTCCCCAGCATAAGAAGGACACAGAGCTGCTGGAGGGAGTCCAGAGAAGGTCACAAAGATGATCCAAGAGCTGGAGCACCTCTGCTATGAGGACAGGCTGAGGGAACTGGGGCTGTGCAGCGTGGAGAGGAGGAGACTCCAGGGGGACCTCAGAGCTGCCTGCCAGTGCCTGAAGGGATCCTTCAGGAAGGCTGCAGAGGGACTTCTCCTGAGGGTACCTAGAGACAGACCAAGGGGGTATGCTTTGAAGCTGAGGCAGAGCAGGGTCACACTGGAGCTGAGGAAGAAGTTCTTCAGTATGAGGGTGGTGAGGCTCTGGAACAGGCTGCCCAGAGAGGCTGTGGATGCCTCCTCAGGTTGGGTTGGATGAGACCTTGAGCAACCAAATCTAATTGAGAGGTGTCCCTGCCCATGGCAGGGAGTAGCTGATCTGTGAGGTCCCTTCCAACCTGAACCATTCTCTAATTCCATGAAATAGAGGGAGGGGAGTTAAGGGCTGATGCCAATTGGGGTTTCATTAGGTGGCAGCCACAGCGGGGAGGTACATGTGTGTGTGCACAGCCTAGGGAAGAAGAAGGGAGATTTGCTTTTCTTCTGCCCTGCCAATTCCACATTTCCCTCCCCTGCAGTGCCTGCCAACGTCTCGACAGGAGATCCAGCACCAATCACTGCAGCCAGCGCCGGTGAGAAACCCAAAATAGGACAGCGGAGAGCCTGCGTCGGAGCCTTCGCCGCACGCAAATATCTCTGCCCTGTGAGGCTTCCAGGGGGGTTAAACCTCTTTAAAAATAAAGATGTGCTCAAAATCACAGGGAAGGAAGCACAGCAAGGGGTAGGTGCAGCCTGGGATTGGCAGCAGAGCCTCAGCGCTGGGTTTTATCCTCCAGGGAAAAGGAGAACCAGGCGAAATCAGCCAATTTGGGGCTCAGGCTGCGTGGGCTGGGCTGGAAAAGGAGGTGCAGGCAGGGCCACCAGTGTGGAGATTGGTCTTGGAGCACTGGGAGCTGCAAGGGTAGGGTGCAGGAGGAGGGAGGTTCATGGATCCTAGCCTTTGGGGTGAGAGCTGCTTCTACCCAAGGAAGCACAAAGATTTGCCATTTCCATGTTGATGCTGAGGGTGATGCTCACGGTGGTGGTACCAGGAGGCTGAGAAGCTCTGCTGGCATCAGGAGCCAGGGGTGAGCCTCAGCATCTTCCCAAACTGGAGGGAGGGAGGTGGAACTGAGACACCACTGGAAAACGTGGGAAGGACCCCACAGGGGTTTCCTGCCCTAACTCCAAGCCAAGGCAAGAGAGAAAGTGCAGCAGGCAGTGGATGGGGCTGGTAGCTCCCCACAAGGAAGCTTCTCCGCACAGCAGAGGTGTTGCAGCCCTTGGATCATCTCAGTGGCCTCCTCTGGACCAACTGTACCATGTCCACATCTTGTGATGGGGAAACCTCAGAGCTGAACACAGTGCTCCAGTGGGGTTTGAGGAGAGAGGAGAAGATGGGGACCATTCTTCCCCTTCATCTGCTGGGCACACATCCCAGGAGATGCTTGGCCTTCTGGGCTGCAAGTACACATTGCCAGCTCACGTCCCATTTGTCACACACCAATACTCCCCAGTCCTTCCCCACAGGGCTGCTCTCCATCCATCCATCCATCCCTCCACCCATCCGTCCATCCATCCACCCGTCCCTCCATCCATCCATCCCTCCACCCATCCGTCCATCCATCCACCCGTCCCTCCATCCATCCATCCCTCCACCCATTTGTCCATCCATCCACCAGTCCCTCCATCCATCCATCCCTCCCTCCATCCATCCATCCATCCATCCATCCATCCATCCATCCCTCCATCCATCCATTCATCCATCCACCCATCCAACAGTCCCTCCATCCATCCCTCCATCCATCCATTCATCCATCCATCCATCCATCCATCTCCCAGTCTGTGCTGGTACTGAGGATTGCCCCAACCCAGGTGCAGAACCTGGTTGGACTTCATGGAGCCAGCCTGTCCAGGTCCCTCCAGATGCCACTCAATGCCTCCAGCACATTGCCTGCACCACTCAGCTTGGTGGGAAACCAAACCTGATGTGCCTTACAGTGTGTCAGAATCATTTTGGTTGGAAAAGCTCTTTAAGGTCATCCAGTCCAACCATTCCCTAACTCTACCAGGGCTGGTGCTAACCCACAGCCCTCAGCACCACATCTATGCACCTTTCAACACCACCAGGGTTGGAGATCCAACCACCTCCCTGGGGAGTCTGTTGCAGTGTTTGAGGACCCTTTCAGTGAAGAGATCTCATCTAATGTCCAATCTAAACATAGATGTTTCCCCCAGAGTGTCCCAGTTCCTTTGGGGGTGACCCATAGAATCCTGGGTGGTGCAGAGACCATCAGAAGGCATAGCCTGACCTTAGCTCTCTGACAAGGACCTCTGAGGAACCACTTGGCAGTGATTTGGCCACTTCAGCAGCTAAAAAGACCACAATCAGCACTGAGTGGGCTTTCACCATCCCCACAAGGAGAGAGATGATGGTGTGGGATGGAGCTGCTCTCACTTAGGACCTCCCTGGCTCTGACAGAAGGGTTTGTCTGGGAGAAATATTGACAGGAGATGCTTTGTGCTGTGTGCCTCAGGTCAGCTGAAAAACACAAACGATGAGGAGAGTGACTGCCAAACCCTCTGCACTGACCCTATTGGCTCTGTCTTACCTTGGGAAGGAGGCAGCTGGCACTTGGCCCAGCCTGGCAGAGCTGCAGGAAACCAGAGGCATCCCAGTGAGCAGGCAAATGCAGAGCCTGCTTCTGTGCTCTTTTCCCTGGGACACCATGGAGCAGGGCCCCATCCATGGGGTGACACAGAAGACAGCCTGCCTGAGCTCCCACTGCCCTTGGAGGCAGCTCTGGCAGCACAAGGGGGGTAAACTGAGAGAGAGAGATTCAGGCTGGAGAGAAGGGAGAAATTTCACACTGAGAGTGGCGAGAGCCTGGCCCAGGTTGCCCACAAAGATGGGAGCTGCCCCTTGCCTAGAACCACTGCAGGTCAGGTTGTTTGGGTTTCTAAGCAACCTGCTCTAATTGGACATGTCCCTGCTGGCTGCAGGAGGCTGGACTGGGTGAGCTTTAATGGTCCCTTCCAGCCCAAACCAGTCTGTGACTGACTGTGCCTATGTATCAGGGGATGTGAGAGGCTCAGGGTGCCCAGGGACGTGTGGGGTGCAGGGGGACAGGCACAACCCTGTGCCATGCATGTGATGGCAGCTGCTTGGTGTCATGGGCCCCCAGTCACCCCCACATGCTGACCTGGGCTGACACCAAGCCTGCACGAGTGCTCTCTCCCCCCATTGCCCCTCAGCCCACCCTTTCTGCTCCTCAGCCCACCCTTCCTGCCCCTGACAGCTCCTGACAAAGCCAGACTGGGGGCACTGAGCCTTGGCACTCACAGGGGATGCCAAGCCACACTGAGTGCCCATGTTGCTTCCCAACAGGGCTCACCCCACCACGGAGGGGCATGAGGATGTGTGATGAGCTTTTGCTTCCCACACTGTCCCCCACCAGGTTTTTCTCATAGCCCCAAAACCAGAAGCTCTGAGGCCACAGGACCCCATGAGAGGGGGCCAGGCCAGGGGCAAGCAGCGAGGACTCTGCCCTGGTGAGACCTCCTCTTGAGTACTGCCTTCAATTTTGGGCTCCCCAGTTGAAGAGGGACAGGGATCTGCTGGAGAGAGTCCAGTGGAGGCTGCGAGGATGATGAGGGGACTGGAGCAGTGCCTGGTGAGAAGAGGCTGAGGGACCTGGGGCTGCTTAGTCTGCAGAAGAGAAGACTGAGAGGGGATTTAATCAATGTCTATAAATATCTGAGGGCTGGGGGTCAGGAGGAGGGGGGGACAGGCTCTGCTCACTTGCTCCCTGGGATAGGACAAGGAGCAGTGGATGGAAGCTGCAGCACAGGAGGTTCCAGCTCAACACAAGGGGGAACTTCTTGACTGGAAGGGTCCCAGAACCCTGGCACAGGCTGCCCAGAGAGGCTGTGGAGTCTCCTTCTGTGGAGCCTTTCAAGGCCTGTCTGGATGTGTTCTGTGTGACCTGAGCTGGATTGTCTGGTCCTGCTCTAATAGGAGGGTTGGACTGGATAATCTCTTTGGGTCCCTTCCAGCCCCTAACATCCTGTGAGCCTGTGACCTCATCCTTATGTGTTCCCTTCTCCCTATGTCCCCCCTCAGAGCTGGGTCCCCCCCTCCCCACACTGGATGTCCCTGTGGGTGCAGCATGACCCCCACCTCCCCAATGTCCATTTTGAGCCTTTGCTAGGGAAAAAAAAAGGAGGCAGAGACCATGGGGTTGGCCACCATCACTCCCCCCCACACACACTCCTCCCCTCCCTGGGGACATGGGGTGCCCACCACCCACACAGAAGGGGCTGGGGGTTGCAGACAAGCCAGGTCAGCTGTATTTATTGAGAACAGTTGTGGAGGGATAAAAATATTTCCACGAGCTCTATCTATAAGAATTTATAAACCTAGACTCTGCTCACCCGTTAATAAACACCTCTATGCCCACCATGCCAAGGGAGGTTCCTCTGTAAGAAAATAGCAAGATTAAAAAAAGGAAAGCACTAAAGAGACCCTGTGGGACCCTGCCCCTGAGGTCCTTGCCCATGGTGGGTCAAGGGACCCTCTTCTTGGCACAGGGACATGAGTGGCACATGCTGGATGCCACCCCAGCAGCCCGCAGCACCCACCCACCCCCAGCCTCATCCAAACACAGCCTCCCTCCCCCCTCCCACCCCCAGCTAAGCTTTGATGCAAACCCCTCGCCCAAGGGTGAGCCCACCCAGGGGACCCCCACTCAGGTGGCCCTGCCAGGGAGGGGATGTCTCTGTGCCAGCAAGCTCCCAAGTGATCCTTCTGCTCCCCCTTCTGCCTTCACCTTGCAGCCTCATTGTCCCCTTGCAGCCTCATTGTCCCCTTGCATTTTTTACCTATGCCCAGGGGGTGCAGGGAGCATCTCCCAAAGGATGTCCTGTGACTGCTGGCCAGAAGGTGCAGGCCAGGGCTTGCCCGGGGGAGACACAGCAGTGCTTTGCCAGGAAGGAACACAGATGAGGACAGCCTGAGGGGGACACAGGGACACGACATAGTACTCTGTGGGGAAGCAACATAGATGAGGCCAGCCTGGAGGACACACATCACAGTGTTCTGCAGGGCAAGCAACCCCTGTGGGACACAGGAGGGGCTCATGGGGGCACACTGCAGTGCTCTGCAGGGCAGCAACATCCACAGGGACACTGGAGGGGCTCATGGGGACACACTGCAGTGCTCTGCAGGGCAGCAACATCCACAGGGACACAGGAGGGGCTCATGGGGACACACTGCAGTGCTCTGCAGGGCAGCAACATCCACAGGGACACTGGAGGGACTCATGGGGACACACTGCAGTGCTCTGCAGGGCAGTGCTCTGCAGGGCAGCAACAGTAACAGGGACATCAAAGAGGGGAATATAAGGACACACTGCAGTGCTTTGCTGGGAAGAAACATGGATGGGGACATCTTTGAAGGACATACTGATGCAGAGGCCAGGAAGCAGCATGGGCAGGGACATCCTAGGGACAGAGAGGGACATCACAGTCAAGCAGCACGAGGGGCTGAAACACCAGCAAGGGATGATGCTGTTACCATGGGCTGGGAGACACCATGGGCTTGGGACAGCCATTATTGCTTTACAGGGACAACATTAAGAGGGGACCCAGCCTCTGCTTTGGGGTTCAAGGGACTTTCTCTGGGGACTTGTGCTTTCCCAGTGCTCCCCACCCTATGGCTGTCTCCCACCACACCCCCAAGCCTCCATCCCTCCTCGTACTGGTGCTGACATGGGGACAAACAAGGGGCTGAGAGCCAGCTGCCACCCTGGCCAGGATGGTGGCTGTCCCTCCATCCCCTCGGCCCCCCACAGTCCCCAGGAATTGCTGCTCTGCCAGTGCCGGCAAAGGCCAGAGGAGAGCAAGCCTGTCCCCCACAGCAGGGCCCAGTCCCCTGTCCCTCCCCTCTTCCCTTAAGCCAGGGCTAAGCTGAGTGTAAAGGCTGTAAGCAGGCAGCCCGAGGTGACCTGGGGACAAGGGACACGGCGCGGGGCACAGGCTGGCTGCTGACCCTCCCCAGAGCTGCGAAGGAAACAGGGAGAGCCAAACAAAGGGGGAGAAAGCAATCCCCAGCCTGGTGAGGTTTGGAGGCATCTGGGGCAGTGACCTGGCAGGGGCAGGGGATTGCCAGGCTGAGTGCCCTGTCCCCTGGCTGTCCCCAGTGGATAAGGCGATACTGCAGCAGCTTAAGGTGACGGGTGCAGTGTTGGTACCGAGTGTCACAGCAGGGCTGGGGCAGGATGGAGTGTGATGTAAACATTTCTGATCTGGGGGTTGGCCAGGAGGAGGAGGAGGAGGAGGAAGAGGAGGAGAAGAGGGAGGGCTAGTGAGAGTCCTTCATCTGCTTCTGGATCTTCTGGAGCATCTCCTGCATCCGCCGCAGCTGGAAGAAAGCAGAGCAGGGATCAAGGGGGGATGCTGGCACCCTCCAGCCATGCAGACATACTGGGGTCAAGTGTCCTAAGTAGACTGGGACCACCAAGAGCTGTGGGTTGGGAAGGTGGTGGAGGGGAAAGAGCCAACTGCTCCCACCAAGAGCTGTGGGTTGGGGAAGGGAGGAGAGCGGGGAAACAGTAGACTGGTAGAGAATCACAGAGTGCATCTGCTTGGAAAGTACTGTCAAAGGTCATCTTGTCCAAACCTCTCCCAGCCACCAACCAAAAGTTGTGTGCTGGGCAGTGAGGGAAGCCCTCTGATTCCTCCCAGACACCTCCTCACTCCAGCCTGAGGAGCAGCAGCTGCTGAGATGCAGCAGGAGGGGTGGCCCCACGTGGCTGGGCCATTGCTGGGGCTGGGGATGTGATAAGGGTGATCTGGGGGGCTCAGCTGTGCCCCCTCACTCACCTCCTCGTCCTTCTCCCGGATGAGCTTCTCTGTCTCCGCATCCGGCACCGGGGGGATGACAGGGATGGGGAAGTCTGTCCCACTCTCACGTGTCAGCTTGCTGTGGGAAGAGAGAGGAGCTGAGGAGGTGTCCACAGCTGTGCCAGCCTCCATGGGGACATTCCCTCACGGGTGCTCCAGCCCTGGAGACCCCAAGCCTCACAGGTACCAGCACCCACCTGCACAGACCCTGAGCATCCCTGGCCAGGGCCATGCTTGACCCTTTCCTGGCAGGGAGACACACGTGGGCACACGTGGGCACCTCCAAACCCTGGAGCACGTGACCTGCAACAAGCCAATGTAGGGAGCCAGGGAGGCACCAGTACAGCAAGGGGTGTTAGGGACTCCTAAGGGCACAGGGCCCTGCCTGGATGCTTTTTTCTGGGGTCAGGTTCCTCTCACCCCCTGTTTTCTGTGCTATTTTAAAACATTCGAACTTGGCATCTTCCTCCTCTCCCACAACCCTGTTGAAAGACAGGCACCCTACTGCCCCACCAGCCTCAAGCATGCTCCGCATTCCTTTTCTCAAGCTTCAGTTCCTGCTCAAGCCCATCCCTGCTAGAGGGAGCTGCCGGCATCCCGTCGGGGCCACCCCAGCGCGCAGGACCGCAGCTGTCAAGCCGATGGCTTCTCCCATCGACGGCTTCTCCCGTGCCAACAGCAGCGGGGAGGGACCTGCTGCATCCCTATGGAGGCCATACCCCAGTGGGTGACCACGTGGCCGTGGCACTGTCACCACGGCTGGCAGGGGTCATGCGTGCTGCCACGTGCCACCACCTCACGCCACCGCCGGTGCAGCCTCTCTGCATGCAGAGAGGTGATGGACACGGCGGATGTTGCAGGGCTGCCCCTGCCCTGCGGGGTCCTGTTGTGCCCGAGGGGTTGTGCCAGCAGTGCCATGGCGAGGGGATGGGTTCTGGAGACGTTTTGAGCTGCTTTGGAAGTCACTGCCTGTTGTCACGGCTCCTCACCATGGGGGGACCCAGAAGGGAGCACATCGAGCTCCTTCCATCCTTGGCAGCCAGACAAGGCTTGAGCTGGGCACTGGCAATGAAGCAAGTAGCTTCACCAGCCCAGGACAAGCTGCCTTCCCATGAAAGGGTCCAAGGTTTTCCTACAGCTGCCTCCTACACCCCAAAATCACACTCCCCTGGGAGGGCAGCAGGATGGGGGTGCCCATCCTGCAGGCCTCCCCTTGGGGTAGCCCTTGGCAGGGATGAATCTTGGTGCCACCAAACAGTGGCTTGTCTTCCCAACACCACTTTTCCCAGGTGAGCTGGGGTGATGCCACCACCTCACAGCATCCTCCTGGCACTGCCCAATGGTGCCAGCATCCCAAGGGCAACTTGTGTGGACAGTGAGTGGGTGGGGGGCCAGGTCTTCCCAGGAGTGGCTGCCTGGCCCTTGCATGGGCACAGAAGGACCAAGACAGCGTTGGGTACCAGTAAGTACTTTATAAAGGGGCCAGAGGGTGGGGCAGGGGGGAGGAAGGAAGATTGTGGGGGCCCAAGGTGGCCCTGGCCAGATCCCAGCTCAGTCGGAGCAGCAGCCGGCACAGCACAGCCTCAGCACGGAGGGACGCCGCCTTCTCCAGAGGCACGGATGGAGACACCAGCTTAGAGGCACCCACAGCCACCAGCAGCCCCTCTGCTCAGCCCCCCCTCACCCCCCGAGCTCCTGCTCCCTCCCACACTGCTCCAGTCCCCAGCTGGAGGGTCTCACCAGGGACCCTGCTTTGGGAGACTCCCCCTAGCATCTTGCGGTGGCTAAGGAGAATGTGACTGCCAGGAAATCAGCTGGCGCTGGTGGCAGAGCCCCAGCACCAGCTCCTTGCTTGGCTCCTGCTCCACCCTGGAGCTGGCAAGGACACAGGGTTCCTCCCTCACTGCTGGAGCATCTTCCCCTTCAGACAGACCCAGCCAGGGTCCCCTTTGCTGCCAGAGCATTTTCCCCCACTCAACCAGCCAGCTCCAGCCATGGCAGGGACACAGAGTCCCCATCACTACTAGACCATCCACCTCCAGCCAGGTTGAGGGGACACAGGGTCCCCATCACTGCTAAAGCATCCCACTCCAGCCAGGCTGGGGGGACACAGGGTCCCCATCACTGCTAGAGCATCCCACTGTATCCAGGCTGGGAGGACACAGGGTCCCCATTGTTGCCAGAGCACCTCACCAGCCCCAGCCAGCCCCAGCCCAATGGCACAGGAAGGACCCCCCCACCGCAGTGCCGAGGTTTCCTCACCGCATCACCCAGCAGGGACCTGGACACAGCCCCAGCCTCCCACTCCGACATCACCACTCACAGTGGGCTGGGGTTACCCCGAAGAGAGGAGACATTCCCCCACACACACCCCCATCCCGCGCCCCTCCCCCGGCCGGGCAGCCCTCTCCCCGCCCCGTACTTGCGGTTCCTCTCCTTCACCACCATGCGGGTCATGCTCTGGATGCACTGCGTGCGGTAGTTCTCGTAGTGAGTTTCCCGTGTCACGTCCTTGAGGTCCTGCATGTGAGTCCTCACCAGCATCGTCCGCAGCTTCACGAAGTCGCAGTGGGATGGGTTCTCCACTGCGGGGGAGCCAGGGGTCAGGGGGCCACAGCCAGCCCCCCACACACACAGACAGATGGCCCTAACCTGCCCCCGCCCCAGGCTGAGCAGCATGGTAATGCGGCATGCGATGCTGCCCCACCCCTGAAGACACTCAAGGTCAGGCTTGGTGGGGCTCTGAGCAGCCTGCTCTAGTTGGGAATGTCCCTGCTGACTGCAGGGGAGTTGACTTAGGTGACCTCCGGAGGTCCCTTCCAACCCAGTGCATTCTGTGCTGTCCCCATTCCCACAGGGCTGGTGGCACAGCCCAGCGTTACCTTCCACGATGCCCCAGGGGTAGAGGCGCCCGCGGACACGCCGGCCCTTGGCCTCCACGATGGTGTTGCTGCCAATGACAGCAAAGGGGATGCTCTCCTGCAGGAGGACAGCAGGGGTTAGCAGGGCTTGGTCCTGCCCACCACAGCCCACGGCCCCCACAGGCATCTCCTCTGCTGTATGCAGCATCCATTTGCCAAGACACCCAGGAGCTATGGGAGTGGGACAGCAGCTATCATGGCATGGGCTTCTCAATCCCATCCTACCAAGCTGTGGGTGGCATCTCTTGGGGTCTTGGTGACATGCCCAAGGTAGTGCATCACTATTATTTTTCTTTTCACAGCCAATGATCTAATTTCTCTCATTAAAATACTCCAATTAGCCTCAAACCAGCACACCCCACCATGCTGGAGCTGCTGGAGGGCTTGCATGGCCCCACAAGGTCCAAGGGTACCCCAGGATGACAAGTTCTCCCATCCATGAGGCTGGATGAGTCCAACCCTTTGGAGGGGATTTGGACTAGTTGACCTTGAAAGGTCTCTTCCAACTCAAACCATTCTATGACCCACCTTCAGTGCCTGGTCCTGCAGCTTGAACTCCTCATCCTCATCTGAGTCACACTCAGGGAACTGGTAGATGCGGATGCCATAATGGTCAATCTCCTCCCGGATCTGGGGACAGACAGCTCTGCTGAGCACAGGGCTCTGGCCCTTGGTAATATGGTGAGAAGTACCACACAGCTCTGGTGTCCCCCAAGGATCCACAAAAACCCAGCCCCAGCCTAGGTGTCATGGACAACCCCCTGCACCCTTCCAGCTTCCAGATGAGCACCAGGGAGGTGTTTCTATGGTGGCCACATGCTCTACAGTGCTGTGAGCCTGAAGGATGCTCCATGGCAAAGCCCAGGCAGGGGCTGGAAAGAGCCCCCAGTCAAGCAAAGACCCCAGTCCTCAAGGCAGTCCCACCCCCAGGTACCCAGTGAGATGTCTCCAGGCTGCAGCCTGCCCTCACCTTGTTCTTCATGCGCTCCACCTCGGTGGGGGTCAGGGTGTCAGCCTTGGCCAGCACAGGCACGATGTTCACCCGCTGGTGCAGGGCTCTCATGAACTCCACATCCAGGGGCCGGAGGCTGTGGGGGAAGCCTGGTGAGCACTGTCCCACCATGCCCCTTCCCCAGCACCCCCCACCCTGGCGGCACAAGCGGGGGCTGCCCATACCCATGCCCAAAGGGTGAGATGAAGTAGATGCAGCAGTGGACGCGGTTGTCCTGGATGTTCTTGCGGTTGAGGCCACTCTCATCACGGAAATACTGCTCGAACTGCTGGTCAATGTAGTCAGCCACTGGCTTCCAGCTGTGAGGGCAGGGAGGTGACCATCTGAATCCTTTGCCAGCACCCCCATGTCTTCCCTGGACCCCCAGCTCAACACTTCCCATGGCTCAGCATCACCCTAGAAGCCGCAGGCATCCTGCTCTCGGAGCCGCTGGCACCCACAGTGGTGTTGCCCAGCCTTGGAGAGACCCCAGCACCCCTGCATGGGACGCACCACTCAGTGTTGTTGACAGCATCACCAAAGCCTGGTGTGTCCACGATGGTCAGGCGCAGCTTGACACCCTTCTCCTCGATGTCCACCACGTGCTTGGTGATCTCCACTGTCTGCGTGATGCGTTCTGCAGCAGCAAGAAACATTCCAACAGGGGGGAAACTCGGGGTGAGAGATGTTGGGAGTGACATGGGGAGATGCTGCAGCCCCTGGGTGTCACCTCTACCCCAAGAAGCTGGGGTGGCTTTGCAGCATCAGCCTTGACATGCACTGGGATTCAGCTTTAAGCTGGGAGAGGGTAGCTGTAGGCTGCATATGAGGAAGAAATTCTTTCAAGTGAGGGCAGTGAGACACTGGAACAGGTTGTCCAGGGAGGCTGTGAATTCCTGGAGATATTCAAGGCCTGGCTGGATGAGGCCTTGAGCAACCTGGTTTAGTGGAAGGTGTCCCTGCCCATGGCTTGGAACTAAAGGATCTTTCAGGTTGCTTCCAAACCATGCTATGAATCTATGATGCTCCAAGCTATGCCCTGCCTCCATCCACGTGGATGTGCACCCATCCCTGGGTGGCAGTCCCACCAGCACCCCTATGACAGCTCCAGCAGCACAGGGAGCTACTGGGGCTGGGCATCACTGTGGGAGTGCTTTTGGCTGCCTGTACCCCTGACTTGTGACCCCATGGCTCCAGGACTGCAGGTGCCTCTTGACTCCCAGGACCTCTCCATGTCCCTGCAGTTCCAAGAACACTCCCACTGTATCCTCTGTGTGGCCACAGAGGTCTGGCTTTTGCTCCAAGCAACAAGAACAAAGCAAACAATTTCCTCCAAACAACCCAAAGAAGCCCTGAGGATTTGGGCAAGTTTGGGCCATATTCAGTTAAAGCTTGACTGCAGCTGAGCCAGCTCCATCCCCTGGCTCCCCACTGCCCACAGCCTCACAGAGCAGTTCTAGCAGATTCTCAACAAGCTGGAGCTTGTTTTCCCAGCAGGAACAAAGTCCCCACGGGGGTTCCTTGTGTGGGGCTGGGGAGGTCTCTGCTGCCTTGGAGTGGTCCCCAATGCCAATGGGCAGCTGGCAATGTGCCATGCAATGCTTCAGAGACCTGGCAGAGCCCAGCTGGACAAGGAGAAGGGCTGCAGACCCTGGGAGTAGCACAGGGATCTGCCACCTCCTCCAGGATGCCCAGGACCCCCCACTGGGACTGTTGCCCTCCTCACCTTCGGCGTTCAGCAGCTTGCGGTCTCTGTACATGTCCGTCAGGAAGAGGCTGTTGACCAGGGTGGACTTGCCCAGCCCAGATTCCCCTAGGACAAGGGGGACAAGGGTAAGGGAGGGGAAGCTGGCACACTCTTACCCCACTCCAGGGATCCAGAGTGGGGTCAGCATTCCCCATACCAGGCAGGGCCCCTCCATACCTGCCACCATGAGGGTGAAGTCGAAGCCCTTCTTCACCGACTTCCGATGGACTTGGTTGGGCAGCGTGGCAAAGCCCACATACTCCTTGTCATCCTGTGGGCACAGAGGACATGGCACAAGGGGACAGAGCCATCCCACTGCCCTCATCCTGGCAAGCCACCCCTTTCCCCTCCATCCCCCTAAGGGATTCCCCCAGGGTTGGAGTGCTGTAGGATGTGGCCATGCCTACTTGAACCCACTGGGTTTGGAGAGTGGGAACATCCTCCAGCATGACTCCCGCAGCCCCTCACACCGTGTCCCCTCCAGCCCTCCCCACGGACACATCCTGCACCTCAGAGGAGTCGTAGGGGTCCAGCTGCCCCCAGGGGCTCCGCGGGCGGTTGGGGCTGGGAGGCGGAGGGGCCGCGATGTGCTGCTGGAAATCCGAGGGCCGTGCCCGAGAGAAGATCCTGGCGTCCCTCTCGTCAGCAGATTCCTCAGAGGGGACCCTGCCCACACCGGAGGGGGGGTGGCCAGCCTCCCGCCGGCCCTCGGGGGCCTCCACCTTCCTGGGGCTGTCGGTCGAGGGGCAATCCCGCAGGAACTGGGTCAGCTCAGCCTCCTCCGAGTCCTCCTTCAGGAAACGCTTTATCTGGGGACCAAGGAAGGAGATAACTCCAATGTTGGCAGGGCCAGCTCGAGGCGGCGTCACCCACCTTAGCATCGCAAGCCCCGCAAGCTGCAGCAGCCAGGCACATGCACCTCAAGGACGGCAGGGATGGAAGGAGAGGGAGGACTGGCCACCACCCTGGGGTCAGCCGTGGGAATAGCAGTGGGGACAGCCATGGTCCCATGCACCCTAGGCGCTTACAGCTTGTGGAACAGGGACAGCAGCCAGCTCCTGGCACTCCGGGGCACAGAGACCTTTCCCCTGGGCACCCTGTCGCTCCGTAGGGTCTTCTGGGTTAGCCAGGACACCCACACACCCCATGGCCTGCCAGGATGACAGGGAGGGGTGCCAGGGAGAAGGGAGAGACACCAAGAAGAGACAAAGAGTGGAGGAGCTGGCAGGAGGGCCAGGGCCAGTGGGGAGGCAGATGATGGGCAGGTGTCTGCCTGGGCACCCCTGCCTACCCACTCACACGGGTGATGGCACAAGGGACTCCAGTCCCTGCAGGCAGGGGACCTGACCCACAGCCATCATCAACCTCAGGTGCAAAAGGGCTACAAACCCTATGGCCATGTCCTCTCACGCACCAGGACCCCAACACTCCCTCAGCCCTGCTCTGACCATTCCAGAGCTGGTGCAAGCAGCAGCCCCAGCAGGGATCTGAGGGGACAGGCACAGTGGTCCCCGAGTCGGTGGCCCTGTGGGGTGGCGGTGCTGGGATGAGGGACAAGGAGGCTGAGACTGGGATGGTTCCACATCCTGTTTACAAGCACTGGTGGGAGGAGACGTGTTCCCAAGGGCACGTCCGGCAGCGGGTCCCACAGGAACAAGCCCTCCTGCCAGCAGGCACCAGAGTCCCCAGTGCCTCACCAGGGCAGGTGCCAGCTGACTTCAGCCCTGTGGCAAGAAGACACACGCATACACGCACACCCCCCAAACAACGGGCACACAGGGTGTGAGGAAGCACCCAACCCTGCAGGCTGACATCTAGGGGTCGGTGCCCCCCCAGATCAGAGCCCTGAGGCGAGAGCCTTCCGTGGGGACACGTGTCCTGCGCCATCCCCCGTGCCCGCTCCATCGGCGGGGCGCAGCCGTGCCAGCGGCAAGGCGACACGCACCGAGTCAGCGGGCTGGAAACAAGGTCACAGCGCTGGGGGGCTGCGCTCGCACGCCTGCCCTGCTCCCCCCTGCCGCTGCAGCCATCGGCACTGCGGGACACAGTGCCAGGCTGCGGAAGGCAGCAGGTGCCCCATGGAGTGGGCTGCGAGGACTCCGTGTTCCACTCTCTGACGGTGGGTTGGTAGCGCTTGGTGGGTCTGAGCACAGCATCCTCTTCCTCGCTAACCCTAACCCTGGAGGGGGGGCTCAGCACCAGCCCCCAGCACAGCACAGCACAGCCCAGGACCCCACAGGGACAGGAGAGTGGTGCCCGTGCCACCATCACCACCACCACCACTACTAAGCATTCCCAGCCTCATCCCACGGGGCTGCCGCCCTTTGGGACTCCCCTCCGTTCCCTTCACCCCGGTGAAGCTGATGGCCTCGGCGATGCTGCTGAATGGGGTGAGGAGGTCGCAACAGATCCTCGAAGGTCCTGCAGCAAGCACAGCCCCCAGCAAGGTCACCGCAGGAGTGGAGCATCCGCTCTGATACCTCCCCAGAGCACTGAGGTCACCCGGGTCCCTCATGCCTATCTGTCCCCTTTCTCGCCCCACCAGGGAGAGACACTGTCCCCATACCTCTTGCCCAGGTTGCAGCTCGGTGGAGGCCATGGCAGAGCCGGTGTCACCCGTGGCCAGGAGGAGATGCGGAGCGAGCGGCACCGGCTGTGCCGAGGGCTTGGGAAGCGAACATTAGCATAACTCCACCCTGGGCAGGCACCGTGGCACCCAGCAGCAGTCCCTGTGGGTGCTGGGGGCAGGACCAGTGCTGGGGGCACAGGAGGGGAGAGGGAGACCATGGCAGAGCCAAAGCCAGCTCCTATCCAGTCACTGAGTTGTCAAGAACCAGCAAAGCACTGCTGGCCAAGGGGGTGGAAAAGAAAGTTCTGGGGAGCTGGATGACGACCACCAGCAGCAGCAGCCCCACCATGGCCACCAGCGCCAGCTCCCCTCAGCTGAGCACACAGATTGGCTACAGCCCAGGAGGACATCCAGCCTTGGAAATTCCTCCATCCCGGGGCAAGAAAAACTCCTCCATCACAGGGCAAAAAAACCTCCTCCATCCCAGGGCAAAAAACTCCTCCACGGAACACCAGGTCCTCTCCCACTCCCCACCCGAGAGCCTCCCATAGCCACCCCAGCAGAGTGCCTCAGCCTCTTTGAGAGAAGAAACCTGCTCTCCCCTGAAAGACTGCTTGAAAACTCAGCAATTTTGCATCTAAAAGTTTCCCAACAAGGCTCCAAGTCACTGCTGGAGCTGGGCCTGATAGGTCCAGCAGAGAAGGACCCACTCCTAGGCTGAGAAAAGCAAGGATGGTGCCCACCACAGGGAATCCTTCCAGCTTCTGCAGTAGTTCTGCCTCGGCTTCCCTGGCTTACCAAGGGGAGGCAAAGGGTTAACAGTGCCCCAGGAGGAGCCGAGGGTAGGATCGAGGTCACGGGGGATGGTGATTCACCTTGATGCATGTCAGGATGCATCAGAGCAGCCGCATTGACCCTGGCTGGATGTCAGGTGCCCACCACAGCCTATCGCTGCCCTCCTCAGCTGGACAGGGGAGAGAAAACAGAAGGAAAGGCTCTGGTGGGCCAAGATAAGGACGGGGACAGCAGCCAGCAGTTACCAACACGGGCAAAACAGATCTAACCTGGGGAAATTAGTTTAATTTTTTACCAATCAAATCAGAGCAGGGTAATGAAAAATAAACCCAGCTCTTAAAACTCCTTGCTCCCCACCCCTCCCTCCTTCCCAGGCTCAACTTCACTCCCGATTCTCTGCCTCCTCCCTCCCAGTGGCACTGGGGATGGGGAATGGGAGGTTGTGGTCAGTTCATCACACTGTGGTCTCTGCTGCTCCTTCCTCCTCAGGAGGAGCACTCCTCACACTCTTCCCCTGCTCCATCGTGGGGTCCCTCCCATGGGAATCAGTCCTCCATGAACTTCTCCAGCCTGAGTCCTTCCCACGGGCTGCAGTTCTTCACAAACTGCTCCTGTGTGGGATTCTTCCACAGGAGTCAGTCCTTCAGGAACAGACTGCTCCAGTGGGGGTCCCCTGCAGGTCCTCAGGTCCTGCCAGGACCCTCCTCCAGTACAGGCTTCCCACAGAGTCACAGCCTCCTTCCTCTGGTGCCTGGAGCACCTCCTCCCCCTCATTCTTCACTGACCTTGGTGTCTGCAGAGTGGTTTCTCTCTCACTCCCCTTGTTCTTGCACTGTAACTTTCCCCCCTTCTTAACTACACCACCCCAGAGGCACTGCCACTGCTGCTGCTGGGCTTGGGCTTGGGCAGCAGGTAGGTCAGCCTTGGAGCTGGCTGACAAGGGTTCTGTCAGACACTGGGGAAGCTTCTAGCACCTTCTAACAGAGGCCACTCCTGTACCCCTGCCACCACCAGAAGCTGGCCACACAAACCCAATAGAACAGCTCAGGCACAGAGCTAGGGTTGGAAGGGCTGTGTTCACCAAGGAGCAACCCAAAAGCCAAGAAGCATCAGTTGGTGCTGGGACAGGTGCAATGAACTGTGACCTTGCTGGACATGAAGAGATGCTTGGATGCTTCTGTGCCAGTCACCAGCACCTCTAGGTCCCAATTATGCTCCTAACTCCAGCAATAGATCTACCCAACCCAGCTTTGAGGCCATCCAATGCCAGCAGCAGAGACCCTGCTGTCCTCACCCTACCTCAGCTGTCCCTGCTCAGCCCAAGTGCAAAACTGTGCCAGCATCCCCAACAGACACCACACCTAAGGGACCTCCTCGATGGCTTTGCAGCCCCTTTTCCACCATAGAACCATAGAACAGAGCTGGAAGGGACCTCTGGAGATTGAGTCCAACCCCCCTGCCAAAGCAGGGTCACCTAGGGCAGCGACACAGGGATGTGTCTGGGTGGGTCTTGAAAGTCTCTAGAGAAGGAGACTCCACAACCTCTCTGGGCAGCCTGCTCCAGGGCTCCAGCATCTTCACAGCAAAGAAGTTTCTCTTTATGTTGAGGTGGAACTTCCTGGGTTCCGGTTTGTGTCCGTTGCCCCTCGTCCTATCACAGGACACCACTGAAAGAGGCTGGCACCTTCTTAACACCCACCCTTCAGATAGTCGTAATCACAAGCTGCAGCACCCCACCAGGCCCTTCGGCACCCCAAAGCCACACTGTAGCACAGCTCTCACCCCTTCCTAACCATCAGAGCCCGGGGTTCCTCCAGGAGCGGGGATTTAGGGCGGGCAGAGCCCGAGGCCGCACCGGTGCCCCCGTAAGCGGATTACACGCCCGGCTGCGGCCGAGCCGGCACTCAGCGCTGCGGCTGTCACCGGCCCGGCAGCTCCAGCGAGGTGCCACACGAGCTGTCTTGTCCCCGCCTGTCACACTGCATCTCACCTTCCCCACGCAGCGACAGCCAGAGGCAGAGCGGGGCACGGGGGCACTGGGTAAAGCCTGAGCTGGGAAAACCCTGGCTGCCCATTAACAACTTGCTGCCTGGCACAATGTTCCCATGGGATGTGTTTTCCCAGCCCGTTTCTGCAGGGAAAAGGAAGGGAATGTCCCAGTAGGGTGCTGGGGCAGCCAAGGTGTCCCCAGCCCATAAAGGTGACATCCCGATGTGCCACGCACGGCACAGCAAGGTAGCTGAGCATCCCAGTTGCAAACACATTGTCCCAGAAGCACAGGCTCCACGGGGGACAAGGGCATGGTGGCCCCCATCAAAGTCCATCTTTGCTGGGACCAGCCTGGTTCTTCCCAGGAGCAGCTGGCACCGGCTCCATACCTGCTCCCATCTGTGTTCGGACGCACAGGATGCTCTCACTGGTGTGCTGAAAGCACAGTTGCTTATCAGAGTGCTCCCCTCACCCCAGCAGCAGCACTCCAGTTGGGAAACTGAGGCTACCAGGAGGAGCAGGATGCCTCAGGGACGCAGAGGCAAGCAGTGGCACAAGGCTGGGCAGAGTGTCAGCACTAGGTAGGCAAACACGCAGGAGGAGAGCCTTTTCAAACAGTCCTCAGAGCAGCAGCTCCAGTCCCTTTCCTGCATGGAACCCTCAGAGCAGCAGCTCCAGCCCCTTTCCTGCATGGAACCCTCAGAGCAGCAGCTCCAGCCCCTTTCCTGCAGGGAACCCTCAGAGCAGCAGCTCCAGTCCCTTTCCTGCAGGGAATCCTCAGAGCAGCAGCTCCAGCCCCTTTCCTGCAGGGAACCCTCAGAGCAGCAGGTCCAGCCCCTTTCCTGCATGGAATCCTCAGAGCAGCAGCTCCAGCCCCTTTCCTGCAGGGAACCCTCAGAGCAGCAGCTCCAGCCCCTTTCCTGCAGGGAACCCTCAGAGCAGCAGGTCCAGCCCCTTTCCTGCAGGGAACCCTCAGAGCAGCAGCTCCAGCCCCTTTCTTGCAGGGAACCCTTCAGCTTGAAGGATCTTGCAGTGCATGTGTGCGGACCCCAGGATGGGACCATGTGTGGTTAGCTCCCTACAAGTGACAGCAGGGCCTGTCCAGGGTGGACACAAGGCAGAATCAGAGCACATGGGGATGGCTGACAAGATCTTGCCCACTACGAGTCAGGAGCAGAGGTTGAGGGGGACCATTGCTCATCCTGATTCACTGGACAAGCCATGGATCACTTTGAGGGCAAAGGGATGTGACACTGGTGTCAGGGGCATCAGTTTCACCTCTGCGGGTCCTCGTGGATTCACCCCCACCCACTTCCAGCTCGAGCTCACCCCACATCCACAAGAGCCCAGCTGCACTCCAGTTCCCAGCCACGGCTGTCATCCTCCCCCTCAGATGTCCCCAAGCCTGCATCCGTCTGTCCCCAAGCCTGCATCCGTCTGTCCCCAAGGCCATGGTTTGGAGCCTTTCAGGAAGGGGCTCCTGGAGCCGGTTGCAGCACGCTGGGCCAGTTGCTCCCTGGTTCCACTGTGTCCTGCTCCAGAGGAATGCGCCGGTCCCGTTCCCACGGCGGCTGCCAGGGAAGGAAGGCCACCACGGTCCCCACCAAGGGCACTTGTCCCAGCGGCCACAACACCGGTGCCACGCGGGCCACGGCCACAACCCTCCATCTTCATCCCCACCCTGGGCATGGCAAGTGCCTCAAGATCCCTGTGGGGACGTGGCCCTGAAAAGTGACTCCTGGGGACCTGCCACCAGTAAGTAGGAGTGAGGAGGACGAGCAGGGCAGGGCAGGCTCCAGGGGAGGGGGGCATTAACGGCTCCGGACCCCGCCGGTAACGGCAGAAGCGGCTCCACAGCGCGACTAGGCTCCCTGTGATTGTCCCCGCAGGCGGCCCCGGCCAGCCTGGCAGTGCCACCGCAGACCGGGGGACTTGCCAAGGCGCTGCTGTTTGACCGATGGTCTGTTCAAAGCTACCCAAGTGCAGCCCCCCACCCTTGCCCACGCAGGGACATCACGGGGTACACATAGACACACGCAGCTGTGGCTCGCAGGCAGCATCGCCCCGGTGCCAGGGTGAGGAGCAGCGGGCAGGAGGTCCCGTGGTACCCCCACCCCCGACTACGTCTTCTAATGCCAGTTCCNGCCAGTCCCAGGCCGCCGCCCCCCCCCGGGGACCGGGCAGGTGCTGCCGCCCCGCCCGTCCCTGTCCCCCTCCCCCCCCGCCCCGCTGCGGCACCGGCAGCCCCGCTCCGCCCCCGCCGCACCGTCACCTTCACGGAGGGCAGCGGGATGCGGGAGCGGGGCCGCTTTCCCGCTGCCGTGCGGCGCAGCCCGGCGCGGTGCGGTCCGTTGTGCCCCTCCATCCCCGGCGCTGCACCGGCCTTACCATGGCTGCGGCGCCGGGCGCCGTCCAGGAGCAGCGGCTCCGAGCGGCTCGGCCGGGCCCCGCCGCCAGGATTAGTAGAAATAGCAGCGGCGGAGGCGGGGGCGGCCCGGGGCGGAGCGGGGCGGGGCGGGAAGGGGACGGCCGCTCGGCACCACCGGGAGCATCGGCATCGGCACTGGCACCGGGACCGGGCACCGGCGCTGACATCATACGCCCGGGACCCGGCATCAGTACTAAGCACTGGGATCGGGCGCTGAATGCTGAGCACGGGCAGCGGCAGCGGCAATGGCACTGGGATCGGACACCGGCACTGGCATCACACGCCTGGCACCCAGCACCAGTACTGGGCACTGGAACTAGGCACTGAACACTGCGCACCAGCCCTGGCATCATACACATGGCATCCAGCACCAGTATTGGGCACTAGGACCTGGAACTGAACACAAGGCAGCAGCATTGGTATCACCACTGGGCACTAGCGGCAGTATTGGGCACTGGAACCAGCATCGGCACTGGGCACTGACAGCCATCAGCAATACTATCAGGTACCTGGACTGGGCATCGGCAATGGCATCATACACCTGGCATCAGGCACTGGGACTAATACTCTACACTGGGCATTAGCACTGACTTCATGCACTTGGCACCAGGCACCAGCACCGGGCGATGGGACAAGGCACTGTGCCCTGGGACCAAGCACTGTACCTTGGGCACTGCCACTCTCATCAGCACCAGGCAGTGGGACCAGGTGCTGCACACCAGGCATTATGCACTGGCACCAGGCACTGAACATGGAGCACATGGGGTACAAGGCAGCAGCAGCAGCAGCACTGGGGCACCAGATACAAGGTATGGGGCACCAGAACCTTAGTACAAAGCTCTGGGTTCTGGGAATGGGACACCTGCACCAGGTACAGGGCACCAGTACCAGGTATGGGGCACAGGAACTGAGTACTGGGCTCTAGCAGAGTGTACCAGGTATAGGATTCCAGCACAGGGAGCAGACAGCAGGCAGTGGGTACAAGACCTCAGCACCAGGTACTGGTACANTTTGGAGCCTTTCAGGAAGGGGCTCCTGGAGCCGGTTGCAGCACGCTGGGCCAGTTGCTCCCTGGTTCCACTGTGTCCTGCTCCAGAGGAATGCGCCGGTCCCGTTCCCACGGCGGCTGCCAGGGAAGGAAGGCCACCACGGTCCCCACCAAGGGCACTTGTCCCAGCGGCCACAACACCGGTGCCACGCGGGCCACGGCCACAACCCTCCATCTTCATCCCCACCCTGGGCATGGCAAGTGCCTCAAGATCCCTGTGGGGACGTGGCCCTGAAAAGTGACTCCTGGGGACCTGCCACCAGTAAGTAGGAGTGAGGAGGACGAGCAGGGCAGGGCAGGCTCCAGGGGAGGGGGGCATTAACGGCTCCGGACCCCGCCGGTAACGGCAGAAGCGGCTCCACAGCGCGACTAGGCTCCCTGTGATTGTCCCCGCAGGCGGCCCCGGCCAGCCTGGCAGTGCCACCGCAGACCGGGGGACTTGCCAAGGCGCTGCTGTTTGACCGATGGTCTGTTCAAAGCTACCCAAGTGCAGCCCCCCACCCTTGCCCACGCAGGGACATCACGGGGTACACATAGACACACGCAGCTGTGGCTCGCAGGCAGCATCGCCCCGGTGCCAGGGTGAGGAGCAGCGGGCAGGAGGTCCCGTGGTACCCCCACCCCCGACTACGTCTTCTAATGCCAGTTCCAGGACGACGCTCCCCACCGGGGACCGGGCAGGTGCTGCCGCACCGCCCGTCCCTGTCCCCCTCCCCCCCCGCCCCGCTGNCTGGCACCCAGCACCAGTACTGGGCACTGGAACTAGGCACTGAACACTGCGCACCAGCCCTGGCATCATACACATGGCATCCAGCACCAGTATTGGGCACTAGGACCTGGAACTGAACACAAGGCAGCAGCATTGGTATCACCACTGGGCACTAGCGGCAGTATTGGGCACTGGAACCAGCATCGGCACTGGGCACTGACAGCCATCAGCAATACTATCAGGTACCTGGACTGGGCATCGGCAATGGCATCATACACCTGGCATCAGGCACTGGGACTAATACTCTACACTGGGCATTAGCACTGACTTCATGCACTTGGCACCAGGCACCAGCACCGGGCGATGGGACAAGGCACTGTGCCCTGGGACCAAGCACTGTACCTTGGGCACTGCCACTCTCATCAGCACCAGGCAGTGGGACCAGGTGCTGCACACCAGGCATTATGCACTGGCACCAGGCACTGAACATGGAGCACATGGGGTACAAGGCAGCAGCAGCAGCAGCACTGGGGCACCAGATACAAGGTATGGGGCACCAGAACCTTAGTACAAAGCTCTGGGTTCTGGGAATGGGACACCTGCACCAGGTACAGGGCACCAGTACCAGGTATGGGGCACAGGAACTGAGTACTGGGCTCTAGCAGAGTGTACCAGGTATAGGATTCCAGCACAGGGAGCAGACAGCAGGCAGTGGGTACAAGACCTCAGCACCAGGTACTGGTACAGGTGAGAGGCAATGGTCCTGGCACCAGGAAGTGACCTGCAGGTAGCAAGCACCTGCACCAAGCATTGCTCAGCGGGTACTGGGTACTGGGCAGGAGGCACTGGGTTCTAGTCACTGCACACCAGCCACTGGGTATTGGGAGCACTGGGTACCAGTGAGTGAATATTGAGTACTGGGAATCATGGAAACACACTGGCACCACTCATGGGGCACCACAGAACCGAGGACTTCACTGAGCACTGGGCATGGGGCATCACATCCCAGTCCTTCCCAGTGCTCCCTCTGCACAATCCAGCCTGCCTGTCCCCCCTGGAGCCCTGGCACAGCTGGTAGGGTGGAAACTTGGTAAGAGGAACCAGCAACCCCACAGGCTGTGTCCCTGTCCCCATACCCATCTCTTGCCAGGGGTTGCAGCCTCTTCCTGGGCTGCCCCTGGCCCCAGGCCCATGCTCTCAAAGGCAGTGAGGGCCACTGGCACGTGACTGTCCCCTTGTCCCCACCAAGGGCAAGGGAGGACACTGGCATGAGCATCTGGGTAGCATGGGGTGCTTGTGTTCCTGGCCATGAAAGGGGCTGGGGCAGGGGGGTCTTGGCTGGTGGTGGCTGTTCCCTGTGGCAAGCAGCTGGCAGAGGGTCAGCCACCCCCAGATTTCAGTCTCCCAGTCCAGGTGCCCAGTAGGGTTGTCCTTGTACCCCACACACCAAACACCCCCCATGGTGGAAGGATGACAATGCCACCCACATCTCCAGGGCATCCTTCTCCTGGCAGCTCCTCCCTGCCTCAGTTTCCCTCTCCATGACATTGCTGGTGGCAATGTCCCAGCAGGAAATGCCAGCCCTAGCCCCACAGAGATTCCCTCTGGGGCTGGTGACTCTGCAGCGAGCGTCTCAGTCTTGTCTCCAACCTTGCCACCGCCCAGGGCCTCGTCCCTCGCTCCGCCTCAGTGCCAGGCTGTGACCAGATGGTTCCACATTCCCTTTATTCCCATAAATAACCCAGGCAGGCTCAACGCGGCGCGGGGGAGCCCCAGGAGCCACCCAGACTGTGACCATCTGGGGTAGCCGGGCAGCGAGCCCGCTCGCCTGGCACCTCTGCCCCAGCTGCTGTGGGGCAGGGGAGTACAGGCAGGGTGGCAGGCAGGGGAGTGAGCGGGGGCAAACAGGGGCAGGCAGGTGAGGGCGGTTGTTGGCATCCCTAATCCCCTCAGGCAGTGCTTTCCTCCGGGATTAGTGGGGATTAGAGGCTTGGGTGCTCCAGGAGCTCAGCTCCGTCCCTCCTGCCCTTCAAGGCGCAGCGCTAAGCCCCAGGGAGGGCAGGCTGGGCACTGCTGGGGTAACCTGGGCATTCTCAGCCAAGCTGCTGAGGGCACAGCCTGGCACAGCCACCAGTTTGCTTCAGCTCTGCGCCAGTAGCCCAGTGCCCATCGAATCTGGTGAGCTGCAGCCTGAGCCTTAAATAGAGCATTAAAAGCTGAAGGGCTCAGCTGTGGAGTTGGGGGGTGGGGGTCACACACAAGGGGCTGCATTTCTCTTGCCCAGGGGATGAGGCAAGGGGTGAAGGGTGACGCAGAGGGAAGAGGAGAGGTCTGTGAAGTACCCCAGTCTCCCTCAGCCCAGCTGGCAGCACTGCTGTCAGGTCCTGGCATGGCCCAGGAGGGCTGAGAAGCCACCCCGAGCTGCTGCTACCGGGGACCAGAGCTCTGTAATTACCATGGGAGGCAGAGTTATTTTGGGAAGCTGCTACGCTGCTGCCAAAGCTTTGATTCCTCCAAACCAAAACAAGATGGAAAAGGCCCAGCCCAGGATGCTGCACCCGGTGGGCGTGGGGAGCTTAACCCCTTGCCCTCCTCGCTGCCCACACCCAGGAGGCTGCCTGCTCCCCTCAGCCCTGCCCTAGCATTAATGATGGCATCGGTGGGGGGAGAGTTTCAAATGTGGGGTTCAGTGGGGGAAGATTTTGGGGTTGTAAAGGTCACAGGGTGTCTGCTGGACACGGGATGGTGTGTGTGTGTGGGGGGGGGGTGTTGGTCAGCCCAGTTCTCAGGGCGCTGACAGGTTCAGAGGTCACCAGTTTGGATGCTTTTCTGCATCCACCGTGAGAAATGTTATTTTTAGCTCTGCTGCAAGGGGTCCAGTTCGGAGCCTTCCAAGAGTGGAGGCTGGGCTGAGGAATGCTGGCCAGAGCTCAGCACCTCACCACTGCACCCAATAAACTGTCCCAGGGGACAAAGCCCCAAAGGGTCCAACCCAAAAGCCATTCCAAAGGACAGGCAGAGGCAGCAGCCAGGCAGGGAAGCTGCACTTTCCAGTCTCTGAAGCAGCCAAGCAGCTTCCAAACTGGAGATCAACTCCTTTTTCCCAGCAGGAGAGGATGAGCCACATCATTCACTCCATGGAATCAGAGGATGGTCTCAGCTGGAAAACACCTCCAAGATCACTGAGTCCAACCATTAAACTGTGTCCCACAGTGCCATGTCCACGTTTTTTGAGCACCTCCAGGGATGGTGACTCCACCACCTCCTAGATCTGCTTCAGCCATCCTGAGCATGGGGTCCAGCAGGGCTGAGGGGCTGTGCTCAGGCTGGCACCACGAAAGCCTGAGTGAGATTTGATTCTTACCTTTTGTCTTCTTGCCCTTGACCCAAGCCTGTCCTGGCTGCCTGTGCCACAGTCACTCCCCATGCCAGATCCCTGCAGGGCAGCACACAGCTCCCAAATGCATGTGCTGGCATCCCCCAAGTTCTAAATCCACATGCCAGAGTCTTCCAGATCCCCTAAACCCACGTTCTGAGGTCTTCCACCCCTCAAAATCCCACGCACCAGGGTCTCTCAAGTCCTAAACCCCCACACCAAGGCCATGCACCATGCACCAGAGTCACTCCATCCCACATCCAAGTGCCCCATGGCAGCTCCAGTCCTTGGTCAGGGTAGATTAAGTCTGGGGGCTGTGCTTCCCTGTGTCTGGCTGGTGCCAGCCCTTCAGAGAGGCACAGGGTGAGCTCCACAGGACAGTGCCATAGCAGTGGGGACAGTGACCCAAACCCACAAGCCCAGGAGGTGCCACTCCAAACCCCAGCCACTGCGGGCCTCTGCCTGTCCCAGGTCTGTCTGAGCCCTGCCACAACTCAACACACATCACCAGCCTCAGCAAACCCTCTGCAAAGGATTTACCAGCCAGTGCTGCCTATCTCTGGTGCCAGGTCTGGGGACATGGTGACACTGGAGCAGATTAGACAGATCCTGCTCTGCAGCTCCATCCAGCTGGGCCAGGGGCTGTGAGGGAAGTGGGGATCCTGTGGGGCTGGGGGTCCCCCTGGGTCCTGCTTTCCTATGTCAGCAGGGAGTTGGGGACCGTGGTGTGTCCCAGGAGTGACAGCCACCATGGGCTGGAGATGGTGTCCTGCTCTCAGAGTCAAGAGCAACCACAGTGTGATGTCACCAAGGGGGGGTGTGACAAGCACCATGATGGTGGCAGGGTGTTTGCCCTTGTCCCTTTACTGGGGTGACATGGGATAGCTGAAGGACACCTCTGGTGGAGACTGAGCCACCAGCACCAACCCAACACTCCTGCCCCACCTCAACCTTCCCGTGCTGAGGCTGAGCATCCCCACAGCAATTAGCCACAAGGTTCTCCTGAGGGAGGGGTCCAGCCTGGATCCCAGGACTGCTCTGGACTGTGCTGTCTCCTCCCCTCCTTGTCCAGCTGCAGTATCCCTAGGGACATCCTTTTGGACATCCCCCCAGTTCCCTGTCACCCCTTCATGTGGTCCTTGGGGTCAAGATATTCTCTAGCTGAAGCTCAAACCACCCTGAGGATGGAGATCCCAAACCTTGAGGATGGTGACAAGGACAGAGGGACAGCACAGACGGACATAGACCACCACTGTGTGGGGCACAGGCCATCTCAGTGTCCCTCGAGTGTCCCTTGGAGCTCGTTTTACATTGCTGTGCCCCTGGCTGTGCAGCCCCATCACTTGCTTGTCAGCACCATGGCCTCTAGCATCTGTAGGGTGACGGTGAGCACAGCCAGGCAGAGAGGGGACAGTAGGCACAGCCAGGTCGGGAGGGGACCCAGGAGTCTGTGGTCCAGGCTGTGCAGGAAGAGATGGCATCAACCCCAGGGCTAGGGCAGGACCACGATGGGGCAGGAACAGCGTGAAGAGGTCCAACGGTGCAAGCCTTGCGAGACGCCACCAAGCCTGGCACCACCTCAAGCAGAGAGGGGCTGGTCCCCTCCTGCCTCAGCTCCCCAGAGCTCCCAGTGGGCCAGGGAGAGGCAGGGGGCAGCCGAGCGATTCCCAAGCAGGCCGGGCAGCGAGCGGGGAAGGATTTATTGACTCACGGCTCGGGGTACATCACAGTTTTGAGTTCCCTTCCCACCTCCAGAGAGGACATCAGCGCCTTGGACTTCCCGGGCAAGAAAAGTGCGCGGAGAGGCTTCACAGTTTGATTGATCCCTTGGGGGAAAGCAGAACCGAGGCAGTGACAAATGGCAAACGTTAGGTCGTATGAAAAAATAATACAAACTCTTCTCTTTAAATATCTTACAGAAAAATGAACCTGAATAAAGAGCATGAAAAGCACCGCGTGGCGCAAACCCCCCCCTACCCCCTTCCCCCCCACACACATCCCACAGCCACCCCTGCTCCAGGGCACCCAGATGAGCTGCCTCCGTCCCCCCACATCTCTCTGGATCGCCCCAGGGATGTGTGGTCACAGGGCAGCAGGGATGTGGGGACGGCGGGGACCGCTACGTGCCTGTCCCCACCTCACAGGGGTGTCACATCCCCCCCACTCCCCGCCATGGATCCCTCACTTGGCCAGGGGTGCCGGCAGCCCCCTGAGCCTGGGGTACCAGTAGAAGCAGCATGAGAGGGTCCGGTCGAGGATGAGGGTGTTGCTACAAGGACACCCCAGGACCTGCGCTCGCCTTGGGGGGTGGCCTGTGGCCATGTCCCCCCACCAAAGGACCCAGGGAGGGTCCCTCCTGTGTCGCAGTGCAAGTTCACGGAAAGCCAAGGCACCGCCGCGAGGCCGCGGCTCTGTACGGGGGAGCCCACGGGGCTCGGGGGGTGCAGCAGCCACGCAGCCCCCGGGCGTGCAAAGGTGAAGTGAGCCAGGATGGTAGGGTGGGAGGACATGGGAACTGTCCCCACAGTATGGCCAGCCAGGCTTGTCCTGGGGGCAAGAGCTACGGCTTGGGAGGGGGGAGGATGCAGGCCCGGTAAGAGCCAGCTCCCGGGGCCGGTGTGGGTAGCGGTGTGGGCAGCAGCACTGGCAGCCCTGGTGGGGGGCTCGTCCGGGGAGACCCCGGGGATCCAGCCCCGGGGGTGGTGGCAGCCGGAGATGCTGGCAGCAGGTGCAGCTCCTTCTCCTGTGGCTTCAGAGAGGGTGCAGGTGCTTTACCGGGGGGGTGTGGGCAGCCCACCCTCGCCCCGCTGGTGTGTCTCCCCAAAGGTTCGGTCCAGCTGCTCCAGCTGGGAGCTGAGGGGCAGGCGGATCTCCAGGTGCATGCGGAGGGTCTCCAGCCACTGCTCCAGCTTGCTGAAGGACGGCCTGAAAGAAAAGGGGAGACAAGTGGCAGCTTACCAAGTGGCACCCAACCACCAGCTCCCAGTGCTCCCCTGGAGCGAGGGGCCCCAACCACTCACCGCTTCTCGGGGTCCAGGTCACAGCAGCAAACAGCAATGGGGAAGAAGCTGGGGGGGCAGGCGGGGGGACAGTAGCGGTCCAGGAAGCCCCTGACATTGAGGCCAAAGTCAGTGGTGCGGGGCAGGTAGTCAGGGTCAGCGCTCACCCGGCCGATGATCTGGGGGAGGGCAGGAGGGAGGAGCAGGCTCAGCCCCAAGAAGGGAACCAAAACCCAATGAGGAACCTAAACCCAATGAGGAACCCAAACCCAACGAGGAACATAAACCCAGTGAGGAACCCAATCCCAATGGGACATCTCAGCTCCAGTGAAGATCCCAACTCCAATGGAACGTCTCAACCCTAACAAGGAGTCCTTGACTGAAGACCACAACCCCAGTGAAGACTCCAATCCTAAATGGAAATCCCAGTCACAGACCTCAACTCCAGTAAGAACATCAATCCCAGTGGGAAGACCCCAAACCCAATGGTACTTGCCTCACATAGGACGATGCCAAAGGAGAAGATGTCCACCTTCTCATCATAGCTCCTCCCTGCAGGGAGAGAGATGGGTCAAGTCATGCTCCACATCTTGTCCATGCCCCACTAAGTGTCCCCTGCTTGGAGAGATGCCCCTGGCTGGCCAGGTTGCCCCTGCTGGCACTGCAGCCAGGCTCACCATTGATCATCTCAGGGGCCATCCAGTAGGGGTTTCCCACCACCGTGTACCGCTTCTTGCGGTCTGGTTTCTTCAGGTTCTTGAGATGCTCAGGTTGGTTCTTCTCATCCACCATCAGCCGTGCCAGTCCAAAATCAGCCACCACTACACTCTTGTTCTGGGATGATGGAGAGGGGTGAGGCATGGGGGAGCCATACAGAGGGGCTGACACCTCTACCTGGGCTGGGGGAGGGCACCACTGAGGTGGGACTCACCTCCCGCACAAGGCAGTTGTGAGAGTTGAGGTCACGGTGGATGATGTTCATGGAGTGGAGGTAGGCCTGGAGGAATGACAGGTTGAGAGTTGGGGCACTCCATCCCCACGGTCCCTCTACCCACCAGCACCCACCCCACCCAACCATCCCCCAGTGGCACGCACCATGCCAGCGGCGATGTCCTTGGCAAAGCTGACCCGCTGGCTCCAGGGGTAGTGGCTGTCCTGAGGGCAGGAGGGAGGATTTGCCAGAGAACAGGACAAAGGAGAGGAATCCCCCAACCCCACCAGGGCTGTGGGGTGGTGGGGGATCAACCTGCACCCAACGAGCACTCACCATGTTCTTGATGAGGCTTCTCAAGGTGCCCCCCTTGATATACTCCGTGATGAAGTTGAGCCTCTTCTCCTTGTAGAGCACCCCAATGAACTTCAGCACGTTGGGGTGCTCCAGGCAGCGCATCACCTTCACCTGCAGGACACCCCGAGGCACTCAGCACTCACCCAGGCAGACACTGCTCCTGCGCTCTCCACCAAACAGGCAGGCCTGCCCAGACCTCATGGTGCCCAGCCACCTCCACTCCAGCACTCCATGTCAGCATGGGGCCCAGGATTGGACAGCACCATCCCTTGTGTGCCCCACTGCAAACCAGTGGCATTAAAGAAACAGGATGCCCACCTCTTTGAGAAAGGTCCTCTGTGTCTCCTCATCAAAGCGGATCAGCTCCTTCATCACCATCACCTCTCCCGTCTCCCGATGTGTCACCTGGCAGGGGGCACAGGGGCTGCGCCATCAGCTCTTTGCTACCACCCTCACCTCTGCCATACCCCTCCCCGCTCCGCCCTGGGTGGGGTTGAGCCACTCACGTTCATGACACTTGTGGCCCTACCTTGATGGCCTGGCCAAAGCAGCCCTTGCCCAGCACCTCGCCGTGGATCAGGTCGGAAGGGCGGAAGATACGGTGGGCACGTGAGACGACGCGCAGCGACTCGGAGCGGCCGATGTCCTTGCGCTGCGACGCGGGCGAGCCCACTGAGCCCGAGCCCGGGGACTTGTCTGTGCTGCAGCTCCTCCTGCGGGAACGACAGCGTCAGCCAGCCCCCAGGGAGGGACCCCAGCGGGACAGCCGGGTGAGAGGGTGCCTTACATGACGGTCCGCTGGCGCATGGCACCGGGCTCGCCGCAGGGCGGAGGGGCCGGGGTGGGCAGGGGGCTGCAGGCGAGCCCTGACTCGCGGGCAAGGGGCTCATGGGGGTCGTGCTCGATGGTCAGCTGCAGCAGGCGGCTGGTCTCCTGGATCAGCAGGTCGATCTAGGGGCAGAGAAGGTTGGCAGGGGTGGTTTAGGGGCCAGCTCGAGGCGGGGGCTGGTTTAGGGGTCGCGCCAGGGTGGGTGTACCTCGTCCAGGGGCACGTGGCCAATGGGGGTGCCGTTGATCTCCAGGATGCGGTCGCCCACGTGGATAGAGTTCTTCATGTCAGGGCTGATGCAGTCTGGATCCACCCTGCAGGGTCAGCAGGCAAAAGGGGCTCAACGTCCCACTCACTGTCATGGGTGGGGAAGTGCTGGGCCAGTTCCCACCAGCAGCCCTCAGCCAATGGTGACAGGTTGTCATGTCCCCTGCGAGTCACCTCTGCCAGCTGGGGATGTGTCGTCATGGCACCCACGAGTCACCCCAGTGAGGTAAGAATGTGTAGGCGACCTGCCCACGGACCACCCTTGCTCCACAGGGACATGTGGGCACATTGCCAATGGGCCACCCCTGCCAGACAGGGACAAGCAGGCACACTGCCCACGGGTCACCCCTGCTAGCTGGGGACACGCAGGCAAGGTGCCCATGTTGGATGGGGACATGCAGGCATACTGCCACAAGCCACCTTCACTTGAGAGACTTGCTGTCACAGTACCCACAAGTCACCCCTCCAGGATGGGGACACACAGTCACAGCACCCACGAGTCACCCCTGCTAGCTGGGGACACTCAGGCAAGCATTCTGCCCACAGGTCAGCCCTACCAGATGGGGGGACACAGGCACATTGCCCGCGAGTCACTCTTCCTGGATGGGGTCATGCTGGCACAGTACCCATAAGCCATCTCTAGCATATGGGGGGACATCGGTCCTGTGCCCACAGCCCACCCAGGCAGATGAGACAACCCCGATGGCCTGGGACGTGCCAGCATGGTCCACACAAACCACCCCACCAGCTGGCAACATGCCACCATGTGTCCCTTTGGCCACCTCACAGAATCATAGAATCAGTCAGGGTTGGAAAGGACCACAAGGATCAGCCAGTTCCAACCCCCCTGCCATGCCCAGGGACACCTCACACTAGATCAGGCTGGCCACAGCCTCATCCAGCCTGGCCTTAAACACCTCCAGGGATGAGGCTTCCACCACCTCCCTGGGCAACCCCTTCCACGCTCTCACTATCCTCATGCTGAACAACTTCTTCCTAACACCCAGTCTGAATCCACCCATTCATTCCCTTTCTCCTAGTCCTATCACTGTCTGACATCCTAAAAGGTCCCTCCCCAACTCCCCAGCCTCCAGTTGATACGAACACAGCAGCACTACCCCTCCCTCTCCCACCCCATAAAGTCTGCGCGTGGTGGACGACAGCAGCAGAAGGGGCCCGGGATGCCCTCTGGCACGGGGAGGGGAGGGTGGCAGAGGGAGCAAGGACGCACTCTCGGACACGGACGGTGCGGGGGTGCTCGGTGCCACAGCCCTGGTCGATGGAGACGGAGAAGCCGCGCTTGCCGTCGGAGCAGGCGGGGATGGACACCAGGGTGACCGTGTGCGGGATGCGGGCGGCTGGCGAGGCTGGCAGGATCTGCTCGATCACTGGCGTCACCACCATCTGGTAATAGCAGTGTCCACTGCAGGCAGAGAGCAGCAGGGTGGGTGGCTGTGTGTGGGGGTGCCAGGGGACACCTGTGTGTCCCCAGCATCACCACTAAGCCACCCACCCTGGCTGGGACATACCAATAAAGCTTGGAGCGCTCCACCAGTGCATAGGTGTCCCCGTCCCCGATGAAGGTGCGGCAGTTGAGGCAGCTGAAGCACTCGGGGTGGTATTTCTGCTCCCCGGCCACCTGCAGGGAGATGCCATCAGCCCTGGGGATCCAGGAGTGTAGGGCACCCAGTGTGGGTGCAGGGAGCACCCATGGGTGCACTGGGGCCAAAGGAATGGCAGGCTGAGCCATGGCAGGTGGACAGCTATGGCACCAGAGGGGTGAGCAGCCATGCCACCAGGCCGGGCATGGCTGCAAGGACACCTCCCCACCACCCTGAGCCACCTCACTGCATCCCCAGCCCCAACATGGGGGCAAACCCCATCCAGAGTCCCCCTAACACCCAGAGGCCATCCCTGCCATTCCTAGAACCCAACCTGTGCTGGGGGGGGTGGGCTACATCCCCTCCCTACCTCATCCCCTTTCCAGGGACCTCAGGCATGGGTCAGGGCTCCATGCGTGTGCCCCACAAGGACCCCAGAGCCCCTCCAGTGTTCATCATGACCCAGGGCTCTGTGTGTCCTTGGTGACCCCCAGCACCCTCTGCTGCTCACCATGACCCAGGGCTCCGTGTGCCCTTCTGGGTGACCCCCAGGACTCCCGTGGTGCTCACCATGACCAGCCCCTTGGTGATCTGCTCAGAGCAGCCGTGGCAGAGCTCCCCAAAGCGTGCCCAGTAATCCTTCTTGCAGTACAGGCGCCCATCCTTCTCGTAGTACTGGTGGGACAGGGAGGCGCCACACTCACAGCACCTGTGCAGGGGACAGGGACACCCTGTCTCCACGTCCCCACCATCATCCTGTGCCCATTGTCACCCCAGGTGGCAGCCAGTGTCCATTTGCCCTCATGGCTCTCTGAGCAATCTGCTTCCCTTCTTTCCTACCCTGTTGCAGGGCCACTGCATCCATGTGTCACTGTCCCCAGGGTGGCAGCAGATGGTTCTGGGGGAGTGAGGGGACATGCAGGGACACTGGGATGGACAGAGCAGGGGACATGAGGCAGGGACAGGCATGGGGAAAGGAGGTGCCAGCCCTGCAGAGGGGTGCCAGCCTGGTCATGGACACACAGAGGGATGTGCTAGACTGGTTGCAGACATGGCAACCTTGTCACAGACATGCCAGCCTGGTAAGAGACACACAGAGAGATGTGCCAGCTTGGTGTCATGGTCACATGGAGGAGGTCCATCCCAGCCTGGCACAGACACACAGAGAATGTGCCATGCTGGTCATGGATACATGGAATGATGTGTCATCGTGGGCATGGACACAGTACCCTGGCACAGCCAGAGGGACATGCCAGCTTGGTGACAGACATACAAAGGGACATGCCAGCCTGGTCATGGACACACAGAGGGATGTCTCAGCCTGATCACAGACATATTACACTGGCACAGACACACAGATGGATGTGCCATCCTGGTGACAGACATGCCAGCCAGGTCACAGACACACAAAGGGACATGTCATCCAAGTCACAGACACAGGGATGAGGCAGCTTGCTCACAGGGCGTTCTGGGGGTCCTGTAGGGGATTTGCCATATAGAGTTCTGAGGAGTGCTGCAGGAGGGCTGCAGGGGATGCTGTAGGGGTGCAGGGGGTGCTATAAGGGATTCATTATAAGGGGTTCTGGTGNGGAGTGCTGCAGGAGGGCTGCAGGGGATGCTGTAGGGGGTACTGTGGTGTGCTGTTGGGGATTTGCTATAGGGGGTGCTGTGGGAGGTACTGTAGGAGATTTGCTATAGGGGGTGCTGGGGGAGGTACTATAGGAGATTTGCTATAGGGGGTGCTGGGGGAGGTACTGTAGGGGATTTGCTACAGCGGTTGCTGCAGGAGGGCTGCAGGGGATGCTGTAGGGGTGCAGGGGGTGCTATAAGGGATTCATTATAAGGGGTTCTGGTGGGTGCTGCAGGAGGGGTGCAGGGGCTGCTGTAGGGGATTTACTGTAGGGAATACTGGAGAGTGCTGAAGGAGGGGTGCAGAGAGTGCTGTAAGGGATTTCCTACAGGGGATTCTGAGGGTGCTGTAGGGAACTCACTATAGGGTATACTGAGAGGTGCTGCAGGAGGGGTGCAGGGGCTGCTGTAGGGGATTTACTGTAGGGAATACTGGAGAGTGCTGAAGGAGGGGTGCAGAGAGTGCTGTAAGGGATTTCCTACAGGGGATTCTGAGGGTGCTGTAGGGAACTCACTATAGGGTATACTGAGAGGTGCTGCAGGAGGGGTGCAGGGGATGCTGTAGGGGTGCAGGGGGTGCTGTAGGAGGTTGCTGGGGGGGTGCTATAGGGGATGCTGTAGGGGGTTGCTGTAGGGGATACTGCAGGAGGGCACCAAGGGACTGCCGCAGTCCCGTCCCCCCCTCTCCTGCCCGTGGGTGCGGGGGCGGGCACACGCAGGTGCCACCCTAGCACCAGCCAGGAGTGACGTCACAGCACGGAGTTTCCCCACCCCATGACGTCACCGCGCCAGATCTCCCCCACCCCAGCGCTCAGCCCCGGAGCCTCCCTTGGGCTTGTGCGGGGGGGAAACAACAGGACCGAGTGGCCTCGCCCCCTTAACTCCTGCGCTGCCGCATCCCCCTCGCCCCAGCCCCGCGTCTCCCACGCATGAGGAAGCTGAGGCGATGATCCCTTCCAGGGGTGCAAAAGGCCGGGGGGTGTGCGGAGAAGAAGAGAAAGACGAGGAGGAGGAGAAAAGGAGGAGGAGGAGGGCATCAGCAAGCCCAGGGCTGCCGGAAGCTGGTCATCCGGGGAGGCGGGGGGAGGGGGGAACCGGATCCAGCTGTGGTCCCCGCACGGCTTTTGCTGGGGCTGATGGGGGAACGCAGGACACAGGCAGAGCATCCCGGGGGTCCAGGAGGGTCGGGCGTATCCGGGGGGGTTAGGCTCTATACCGAGCTGCTCACACTCACTTGGCTCCGGCGCTCAGGACCCGGCTCTTCCTCAACACCGCTGCCAGCATCACCACGGGATGGGGGGGACACCAGCCTAGACCCCCCCACCACACACGGTATCCCCACCCCCGCAGGGACCTCCGATAGGTCGCGGTCACCCTTTGCACTCCCCCAACCCAAGATCTTCCTCCTCCTTCTCGGTGTGAAGCTGTCGGGAGGGCTCGAGTGAAAGAGGAAACAGGGAGGGAGGGGGCTGGGTGACATCAGCCACACGCACCCTGTCACCAGGCAGGAAAGGACAGCGTCGGGGGACAACGGGGGACAGGCTGCAGAGCCCTCCTGTCACGCTGGGCACCGCTCCGTGAGTGCTGGCTGCACCCCGCTGCCTGCACTGCCCCATGGGGCGTGCCAGCATCCGGGCGCCTGTGACGTGTCTGTGCCATGCCTGGCACTGGGGGGTCTGCTGTCCCCGTCCCCGCAGAGCATGCCGGTGTCCCCAGTGCCATCTCCTACCTGAAACAGTCGGAATGCCAGTCGGCGTTCAGCGCCTGCAGGTACTGCCCATCGTAGATGCCCTGCCCACAGCTCGCACACACCGGCAGGTCGGTCCCTGCATGGATGGGGGGGGACAGACGGGGGACAAGGCTGTCACCCTCCCGCTGTCCCCATCCTCCCCACAACAGCACCCAGGCACTGTCCCCAGGATGAAGTCTCTCTGCCCAGCCTGCTGAATTCCACCCCCGCAACCACCCATCGATCCCATATCGGGGACAAGGTCGTGGTGCTGATACCCCCAGGGCTGGGGACAAGACAGGGGCACAGCATGGTGGTGCCAGCCAGGGCTGCGCTGTGCCAGGCCTGTCCCCCAGGGGCACTGCTGTGACCATGATTTCCAATGTCTCGGAACCTATGGGAGTGGGGGGACGCAGGGATGATGGGGTGTAAGAGAGGGGCAGAGGGTGCAGTGGAGGGGATGTTAAGGTGCAGGAGGTGTGGGGGAGTGGTGGGTAAAAGAGTGCAGGATGGGTAAAGAAGGCAGTACAGAGGGGATGCCAGTGTGCAAGATGGATGCACGGGGTGCAGGGGGAGATACAGGGGTGTAAGGAGGATGAAGGGAAGATGTAAGGGGGCAGGGTGGGTGCACAGGGTGCAGGGAGACAAAGAGGTGCAGGGGTGAGATAAAGGGGCGCAGGATGGGTGTAGGGAAGATGAAGAGCAGATGCAAGGGGGCAAGATGGGTGCACAGAGTGCGGGGGGGGATGTGATGGAGGTGAAGGGGTATAAGATAGGTTCAGGGAGGGATAAAGGGGTGCAGGATGGGTGCAGGGAGAATGAAGATGAAGGGGAATGTAAGGGTGCGGGATGGGTGCACAGAGTGCAGGGAGATGAAGGAGGAAAGAAGGGGTGTAGAATGGGTGCAGGGAGGGATACCAGGGTAAGGGATGGGATACAGACATGCAAGATGGGATACAGGGAGTGATACAGGCATGTGGGGAGGGATATAGGGGTGAGAGATGGGATACAGGGGTGCAGGATGAGTGCAGAGATGGGATGGGGGCAAGGGGTAGCACTGGGGACCCAGAGGTGTCCATGGAGGTGACAGGGGGAATGCAGAGCTCAGCTAGCAGAGGGAACAGGCAGGTTGCAGGGGTGATTTGGGAGGGGGGGATGAGGACACAGAAGAGAGGATGAAGAGGTGCAGGATGGGTGTGAGGGGGGGGGATGAAGGGAGGCAGGATGAGAGTGGTGTAAAAGAGAGATTCAGTGGGACATAAAGTGAATGGGGACACACAGAGGGGTGCAGGATGGATGCTGGGGGCTGCAGGGTGCATGGGGGAATGTAAAGGGTGTGCAGGATGGGTACTAGGGGATGCAGGATGCATGGAGGGACATGGAGGTGCCAGGTGCATGAGGGGACACAGAGGGGTGCAGGGTGCATGAAAGGACACAGAAGATGCTCAGTGATGCAGCATGGATGGGGTACAGGAGCAATGCAGTGATACAGAGGGGTGCAGGACGGGTGCTGGGGGACGCAGGGTGCACAGGGGAACACAGAGAGGTGGAGGGTGGGAGCTGGCTGGGGGACTGCAGATGGAAAGGGGTGCTGGGGCACACGGGTGCACTGGAGGGAGATGCAGGGAGAGATGATGGACACTGTGGCTGCAGAGGTACTGGGGGGCGAGTTCAATGGGGGCAAAGGCAGAAATGAAGGGTTCAGGGGTGCACAGTAAGGATGTAGGGGTGCAGGGAAGGAGACGGGGATGTGGGGG
>WBNM01015970.1:0-58612 GCA_013399055.1 Ramphastos sulfuratus | reverse complement strand
CCATCCATGCCTCCCACCCTCTCGCCCCGATGCCAGCCTCAGTGGCTTTTAGCATCCCTGGGCACGGCTGTCCCCAAGCTGGTCTCCAACAAGGCACATACCTGCCCCAGGGAGGATGCCAGTACCGGGTACCCCCACACCCGGTACCAAACCAGGCACAGCACCAACACCAGGTGTCACTCCTGGCACTCCTGGCACTCCAGGAACACCGGGCACTGCACCTGGCACTCCTCCAACCCCAGCACCTGCAGAGAGAGAGGGGATGAGACAGTGTTGGTGAGCCCTTTGAGATTCCCATCCTCATGTGATTCCCATCCTCATGTGATTCCCATACTCCCATGGGATGATGTGCCCACCATGAGTTGCCACCGACACCGAGGCCCCCTAGTTCCCTCTGGACCAGTCTGTGCCAGGATAGGGCTCTTGGGGAGGCTGCAGATGCCCGCAGGGCAGGTGGGGCTGCCTGCTGCAGGCTCCTGTGGCCAACTCACCGTATTTGGCTGCCTTGGCTGCTGCCTTCGCCGCTGCGGCAGGAGCTCCTACCCCTGGGCAGAGACAGCAAGAGCAGGGTCAGTGTCCCCAGGGTGGTCCTCTCCAGCAGTGCTGGACAGACTCCATCCCTCCTGCCTTGTCTGCATCCCCCAAGGGATGGCCAGGAACTGATGGAGACCACCAAGGTGCTCCTCGCACCTGTCTGCCCCCAGGTCTGCTCCCATGCCAGGCAGGCTCTCACCAGCACCTGTCTTCTTCCTCCTCACCTGGGACACCACCAACGCCGGGGACTAGGCCACCTACACCAGGAACAAGGCCACCAACACCAGGAACAAGGCCACCAACACCAGGAGCAAGACCACCAACACCAGGAACAAGGCCACCCACGCCAGGAGCTAGACCACCTACACCAGGAGCCAGGCCACCTGCTCCTGTAAGGAGAGAGGGAAAGGTTGGGGCTTCAGCTCAAGAGGAGAGGTGGTGGAAGGAGCTGTGTGGAAAAGGATGGCAGAGTGGGGTGGGTGGATGGGTGCGGGGGTGGGTGGATGGGTGGGTGGATGGATGGATGGATGGAGGAATGGATGGATGGGTGGGTGGATGGATGGACAGATGAGCAGATGGATGGGTGATGGGTGGTCATCTGGCTGGCTGATGGTGTGGATAGGTTGGTAGAAGGGAGAGTGAATGGCCTGAGAAGGTGTTTGGATGGTGAACCCAGGACTGTCCATGCAGACCCAACTCTCTGGAGAACACCCCAGGAGAGCAGCCAGGACCTGCCCCGATCCACAGGGAACTTGTGCAGTGCCAGGCCCCAGCCCCAAGGAGTAGACACCGGCCTGGTGTGGGGAGGTGGCAGGAGGCAGGAGATGTGGGACAACCTCAGACTGAGCCCAGCTTACCGTACTTGGCTGCTTTGGCAGCTGCTTTGGCAGCAGCAGCGGCTGCTGGAGCTCCGACTCCTGGGGGAGAAGGGCAGAGTGAGAGGCAGCGATGGGCCACAGTGCCCACACTGCTGGGGACATCCCAAGCATTCTGTAGGCACCATCTCACCTGGCACACCGACCCCACCAGGCACCAGACCTGGCACTCCAACTCCAGGCACTCCAACTCCAGGCACTCCAACTCCAGGCACACCAACTCCNGGAGGCTGCAGATGCCCGCAGGGCAGGTGGGGCTGCCTGCTGCAGGCTCCTGTGGCCAACTCACCGTATTTGGCTGCCTTGGCTGCTGCCTTCGCCGCTGCGGCAGGAGCTCCTACCCCTGGGCAGAGACAGCAAGAGCAGGGTCAGTGTCCCCAGGGTGGTCCTCTCCAGCAGTGCTGGACAGACTCCATCCCTCCTGCCTTGTCTGCATCCCCCAAGGGATGGCCAGGAACTGATGGAGACCACCAAGGTGCTCCTCGCACCTGTCTGCCCCCAGGTCTGCTCCCATGCCAGGCAGGCTCTCACCAGCACCTGTCTTCTTCCTCCTCACCTGGGACACCACCAACGCCGGGGACTAGGCCACCTACACCAGGAACAAGGCCACCAACACCAGGAACAAGGCCACCAACACCAGGAGCAAGACCACCAACACCAGGAACAAGGCCACCCACGCCAGGAGCTAGACCACCTACACCAGGAGCCAGGCCACCTGCTCCTGTAAGGAGAGAGGGAAAGGTTGGGGCTTCAGCTCAAGAGGAGAGGTGGTGGAAGGAGCTGTGTGGAAAAGGATGGCAGAGTGGGGTGGGTGGATGGGTGCGCTCCAACTCCAGGCACTCCAACTCCAGGCACACCAACTCCAGGCACTCCAACGCCGGGCACGCCAACTCCGGGCACGCCGACACCGGGAACACCAACTCCGGGCACTCCGACACCGGGCACACGTCCTGCTCCTGCAGAGAGGTTTGGGGATGTGTCCGAGCAGACAGGCTCCACAGGCAGGAGTCCTTCTGCTCTCCACTATGCCAGGGGTGCCCCCACCCTGCCCATTTGCAGGCACCTCTCCCCCTGTCCTATGGTGACTCACCAAAAGCCGCGGCTTTCGCTGCAGCCTTCGCTGCTGCTGCTGCAGCTGCTGGGCCACCAACTGCAGGGACAGAAGGAAGAGAGTCAGGGGACTACCAGCAAGGCCAGCATCACCTTGCCAGTTTGTGCCAGCCCATCCACTCACCTCCAACATCAGGCACCACACCAGGAACTCCAGCCACACCAGGAACTCCAGCCACGCCAGGAACTCCAGCCACGCCAGGAACACCAGGGACTCCAGGAACACCAGGGACACCAGGAACACCAGGGACACCAGGGACACCAGGCACACCAGGGACACCACCAATGCCAGGAACGCCAACACCAGCTCCTGCAGGCAGCAAGAGAGGAGAGGTTGGATCTCCTTGCAGCAGCAGTTGAAAGGTGGAACCTCATCACAGCTCTGCTCTCCTCATCATGCCATGGTGAGAGGAGCATCCTGCTGCCTCATCCCAGGAAAGAGGCACAGCAGTGCAAGGGAGTGACTGGTCCCAAGTCTCCCAAGAGGCCCCAGAGAGGATGGAAAATGGTAAAAGGGAGGCTGGAATGTCATCAGCACAGGGCACCATCATGATCCTCATTATCATGAGAGGCTCCAGATGGTCCTCATCATGGGGACATCAAGCCTTGCAGCCAAATAGACCATGAAGGAGAAGTGGCTGATGGTTCCCAGCAGCTGCCTGGAAGGGTTCAGTGCCCAGGGCACTGGCCAGACTGGGAAGCTGCCCAGTGCAGTGACAGCCTTGACCTGCTGGGAATTGTTAAGGACAAGCATCAGGACACTTTTGGAATGGTTGAGTGCCAGAGAGGTTGTCTTCATGGCTCCCTGCTTGGTACATGCCCAGCAGCCCAGCATGGAGGGCACATCCAAGTTTATCCCTAAATCCCACTCCTCCCTGGGCCCGTGGTGGGGCTATTTTTCTACATGGTGCAGAAGGGAAATGAGAGAATTGTGTAGCAAGGGTTTAGCCCTCAAAGAAAAACTGTCACCAGGCATGGCTGTTTCCAGGGGACTCTGCACGGAGCCTTGGGACCGATTCTACCTCCTCTCTGCACCCAGGCTCACAGCTTTCTGCTGCTTTGGCTGTGTCCTTCATTCCCCCGCCCCAGGCTCCACCTCACTGGAGCTCCCTCAGGAGTGGTTATCACAGAATGGTAGAAGCTGGAAGAGACCTCTGAAGATCATCCTGTCCAACCCCACTGCTGGGCTTATTAAACCAAGTTAGATACACTTGCTGGATCCCACCAGTTTTTGGGGAGGTGGCGACCCTGGGTGAGGATCTCTGTGCTAGCAATTTCTGCCCACCTGGGCAGCAAGGCTGAGCCTGTGGGCACCAGACCCTGGGACAGCTCTGCTGCTGGTAAAATAGACTTGGTACAAAACCCAAGAATCCCAAGGTCCACAGACAGGAGTTTGGTCTCATCTGTTCACCTCCACCAAGCAGGCTGCAGAAACCCCAGAGAAAGAGAAGGTCCTACCCTGGGGATAAAGCCAAGCCCAGACACAGCAGGCAGGAGCAGGGCTGGGCACATCCCATCCCTGGCTGCTTCCCAATAAAGAGCCATGAGGAGTGACGCCCAGGGGAGATCTGCCTTAAAGGGGCACTTGGAGTGCCAGAGGTGGGAAGGGTCGGGGTGGAAGGTCCCCTGGGAGCTGCTGGGGCCCCCCTCGCACTGCGCAGAACCTACCATATTTAGCTGCCTTCGCTGCCGCCTTCGCTGCCGCCGCCGGCGTCCCGACTCCTGGGGACAATGGAGAGAGGACCCTCAGCCACCGCCCGCCGCGTCCCCCGCACAGCTGGGTGGTGGGGACAGAGCTCCCGGGAATCGTCACCTGCCACTCCAGGGACACCTCCGACACCGGGCACCACCCCGGGGACACCTCCGACACCGGGCACCACTCCCGGGACACCTCCGACACCAGGTACCAAGCCGGGGACACCGCCAACGCCGGGCACGAGGCCGGGCACACCGGCAGCGCCGGGCAGCACCCCTGCCTTGGCCGCTGCCTTGGCAGCTGCTGCCGCCGCCGCCGCCGCTGCTGGCCCTCCAACTGCCAGAGAGAGGGAGAGAGTCAGGGGTTGGATAGAGGGAGGTGACCCTCCCCGAGCCCCGGGGCCAGACACAGAATGCACTGTGTTGGAAGAGACCTCCAGATGTCGGCTGGCCCAACCCCCCCGCGGTAAGCAGGGACACCCCTGACTAGAACAGGTTGCCTTGCAGGTCGCCTGACCTTGAATGACTCCAGGGATGGAGCCCCCACCGCTTCTCTGGGTAACCTGTTCTGGTGTTCCACCACCCTCAGAACAAAAAACCTTACTTACAAGCCCCACCGTCGGCTCACCTCCAGCCCCTGGCACAACACCAGCACCGGGTACCAATCCACCAACTCCTGGGATGCCACCAGCACCAGGCAGGACACCGGCTCCTGTCCAGGGGAAAAGGGGACTCAGCTGGGTGATGCAGGGACACCACCAGCATCCCCTCACTCCAGCCTGGGAGGGAGGGAGGAAGGGAGTGAGCAGCTGCCCCCCCCCGGGCAGACGGCTGCTGGAAGTGCCAGGGAGGACTCACCGTACTTCGCTGCTGCTTTCGCTGCTGCCGCCTGTGCTCCGACTCCTGGGAAAGGACAGGGGCAGCTGTTGAGGTCCCGAGAGCATTCCCACCTCAGCTCCCCCATCCCACAGGGACCCCGAGGACCAGCCCCTCTTGTCAGCATCCATCTCCCTCTCCTCTGGGAGGTGACAACTCGCTCCAGGCTGTCCCTGGGGTAACACTGCCACCCTGGGGCCACCAGACATCCAGGCAGTTCCTAGCACCCCATCCAAGGACTGGTAAAATGACTGGGTGCTCAGTGTCCCTGCCATGCTTATGCCAGCCCCTGGGGCTGCTTAGGAAGGGATCTCACCTGTCCCAGTGGGATACCCTGCCTTTCCTCCTACTCCGATGCCAGCTCCTATCCCGCCAGGCCCAAAGCCTGCAGGCACAAACAGAAAGGCAAAGCCAGGTCAGGAGCTGTCCCCAGGAAGAGAGAGGGGGCAGCTGGAACAGCTTCCTTGTCCCCAACATCTCCCCACCACCCATCAAGGGATGTGGAGTGGGATGCCAGAGCCAGCTGCTCCCTGGTTGAGATGCCAGTTCAACCAGCCCTGGTGCTGGCTGTGGCTCAGGACGTGGACTGACAGAGCCAACAAGCTCCCAGGCCCATGGAATGGGATGCCAGGAAAGCCAGGATGCTCCCAGTTAGGTCTGCAAGCATCAAGGTGGGACGAGACACAGGTCACCTGAGGGACCACCTCGCCCTGGGAGCAGGATGCACTTCACATCACCTCAGAGCTCAGTGGCCACAGGGCCAGTGTGACAGCCAACAGAGCTATGAGGAGCTGTGATGGCAGAGCAAGGGCTACAACCACTCACCGTAGGGCAGCTTACCAGTGCTGTAGGGCAATCCATAGCCACCTGGAGAGGAGAGAAGGTACAGTTAGCACCCGGCTGCCTGTGGCTGTGCCCCCTCCACCCTGCAGTGTAGCCTCTCTCTGCCAGCTGACCGTGTGGCACCAGCCCTCCGGGTTCCTTCCACTGAGATAGCAAATCCTCCAGGATAAAACCCACCGTGCCAGAGCAGGGCCAGGAGATGTTCTAAGAGAGCTGCTTGCTCTCAGCCCCACTCCAAGGGGTGTGGAGCCTCAAGTTGGTTTTGCAGGATCCTTCAGTGACTCGGCGTCGGTGGGGGGTCCCCCGGGAGCCCCGCGGCAAGAGCTGTACCCAGCTGGCCGCACCACGGCCAGCTCCAAAGGAAAGGTTTTAATTGGAGTCAGGGCTTGGGAGCCTCCGCTGAAACCTGACCTCGTTAGGAGGTCGGGACAAAGGGGGAGGGGTTAGGAGTGGGAACATCGTGGCCAGGGAAACGTCCTCTTGTGAAAGAGCAGGATCCCACCTCGTGGGATGGCACAGGATGGCACAGGGGATGCCCGTGACTCAGTGGGTCCAAGCCCTCAAGAGCTGGCAGCACCACACTCCCGTCACTGCTGGCAGTGGCCTGAGGAGGGTCGATGGGCTGTCACATCCCCACGGGCACCCCTCGAGCAGAGCATAGGGTGAAGGGTGTCTCATACATCAAGTCCTCCTATTGGAGGGGGTTTTGGGCGGGCTGGGGATGTGGCTGCCTGCGGCCAGGATGAGACTGCTTGTGCCAAATTGTCTCTTGGAGTGCAGACGACCATCGCATCCCACCAGCTGGCATATGGGGACCAGATTTCCCTCCACCCTGCTGGGCTGTCCCATCATGTTCCACACCAGCAGAGTGATGCTGGAAGGTGGAGGCTTTGCAGACTGTGGTGGCCATGAGCCATGATGAGAGACCTTGGGGACACCCTTGCCCATTCTGAGGCACCTCATCAGCACCTCACTTACCCTAAAGCTGCAGAATGGTCCAGCACTGGGTGACACACTTGGAATTGAGTCCAAAGGTCAAGAGCACAAGCCCTTGGGTCTCCAAGGATTTTGCTAGGTCCAAGCCCAGCTCCCCTCCACCCCCAAATGGATGTGAAAGCACTGGACAGTGGGCAGTAGTCTCCATCCCTACAGTGGGACCTCAATTTCAACCACAGCTTCAGGCTGAGCCCCAAGTGAGTGGGGTGGCCCTGGGGCTACCTTCTGAGTGGGGACAGGAGCTGGCACAGGCATTTGGAGAAAATCATTTGAGAGGGAGACTTCCTACTGAAAATGTTATTTTCCCTTCTGTCCCTTCCTCTCCTCTCCAGTCAGACCTCCCACAGCTGGGACACCACACTGGAGGCATGAGGATATATGGCAGGGCCTGCAGTCATAGAATCATAGGATGGTCTGGGTTGGAGAAAATAATTTGAGAGAGAGACTTCCCATTGAAAATGTTCTTTTCCCTGCTCTCCCTTCCTCTCCTCTCCAGTCAGCCCTGCCACAGCTGGGGCTCCACCCTGGGGACATGAGGATATATGGCAGGGTCTGGGGTCATAAAATCATAGAAGGGTCTGGGTTGGAAGGGACCTTAAAGACCATCTAGTTGTATCACCCCTGCAATGGGCAAGGACAGAGGCTCCAGCCAAGGTCTGCCTACATCCTCAAAGCAAAAAGCTCTACAGCCAGCCCAGTGAGACCCTGCACTGCCCCAAGCCCTCAGGGGTGACAAGCCAGTATCTTGCATACCCCTGTGAAGGGCCAGGGTGCCAGATGGCACCCAACAGCTGAAACCACCACCACTGTCCTGCTGATCCCTACGAGAGGCATGACAGCCCTGCTGGGGCTTCCTGGCCCAGGGGACAGGTGTCCTGCCCCGGTGCGTTTAACAAAGGTTCCCCACAAAGCGGCTCAGCAGGCAGCGACGTCCCGCCCAGGCTGGAGGCCACTGGTGGGGCTGCCGTGGGCTGGAGCCAGGCGTGACCACGCCGTGTGCTGGTGGTTTGCTCTCCACGCTGGGCACCCCATGAAAGGCGGTTTGGGGCCAGGCAGTATCCGATGGCGGCAGGGCCTGGGTACCTTAATGAGCGGAATTCTGCCTCTGCGGGAGGAAGCCGGAGCGGGCCAAGTATTTCCAGCACCGCCGTGATGGGCCCCAGAGAGGGGAAGCTGGTGGAGCTGCTGGGGATGGAGCCTGTGCTGGGGTGGGAGCTGCTCCCCAAGAATGTGGTCTCCTCCTTCAAGCCTGTCCTGCCTTGGGAATATGCCCACGGATCCATGGAGAAATGCCCGTGGGTCTACTCGCTTCCCAGCACCCTAGTGATGTGGGTCCCACACACAGATCTGGTTGTCCTACCCCTCAGAGATGACCTTGGGACCAGTAAGCTGGCAACATGGCCCTTGGAGGGGGTGCAGCACCCAGTAGTGGCTGCCTGGCACTGCCTGTCCTGCCACTGTCTCTGTGTGGCTATGGGTGGATGGACAGAGCTGGCATCCAACAGAGGACTAGGAGATGGTGGTCCTCAAGCAGCCCAGCCTGGGAAAGAGGCACTGAGTACCCCTGGGCTTCCCTAGGCTGGGGCTGAGCCTCGTTTGGATGGGCAGTGCAGAGGGACACCTGCCTGGAGCCCCATCCTCACCTGCCTGCCATCGGTGACCTTGGCCAGAGCTCCTTCAACCAAGACACTTGGCCCAGGTGAATGCCCAGCAATGCCCAGCACAGACTCATTAGCCACAGAAAGCACACAGTCACTGCAAGGGCTGTACCTCGTGCCAGGAGGAGCTGTTAGAGACAGCCTGGGGTGGCCTGTCCCAAAGCATGTCCCCAGAACATGCTTTGTCCTACCTTATGACAGCCGGAGAGAGGCACAGCATCGTCCTCATGGACTGGGGGCAAGACCAGCAGCAGCAGCCAGGCAGCTGCCCACGGGGTTGCAACAGACAGGGCTGCTGCTGGAGTCACCTGCCCGGTGTCCCTCGCCCTGTCCTGCTGCCCCAGGGCCAGCACCAGCACTGTCAGGTCCGGGGGACCTGAGGCCAGCATGGCTCAGCCCTGGGGAACGGCGGGTCCTTCTCCTGGCACTGCTAGGGGTCCTTCACCCCTAGTCCCGTTGGCTGTGGCAGCTTACCTGGGAGCTTAGGAGCTTTGATGGGATACCCCAGAGGGACACCAGGCTGCTGACCTCCAAAACCTCCCAGTCCTGCAAAGCCAACAGCAGACTCTCACCTGGAGCCCGCGCCTAGGCTGCCACCGGTCCTTGCCCAAGGGGAGTGCCCCGGGGCACCCCGGGTAGAGGAGAGTGGATAGCTCAGGAAGCCCTGGGGCATCTTCTGGCCTGGGGGAGCCACGGCTGTGATGAAGAGGCTTGGGAAGGAAGAGAAGCATAGGCAAGAGAGATGGGACACTCACCGGGGATTCCTGCGAAGGCTCCTGCCGCTCCTAGACGGAAACACAAAGGGACCCGCATGAGCCTCGCTGCCGGTTCTTGGCGTGCAAACCAGCCTGTGTGGACTCAGCTGCGGATCGGCTTTGCTTGCCCATGTGTCATGAGGGGCTGCGACCCACAGGGGTGAGCTTGAGCCAGTCCCAGAACGATAGGGATGAGGGCAAAGCTGGAGAGAGCCAGCCCTGGACCTGCCCTCCACCCAGCATCACCAAGAGACTGAGGGGGCATACCTGGACCTTTAGGCTTGACTCCAGCACCAGTGGGTACCCCGGGCAGCACCCCTACACCAGGGAAACGGACACCTGCAGCAGAGACCGAAGGGGACAGGTGAGCATGGTGGAGCATCACGGCATTGCTGGCACCCAGGAACCCTGCATGCAGCTCCCCAGTGCTCATTGCCCAACTCTGGCTCAGCACTGACCCTTGTACCCTGCCACAGGCTGCCCTCATCCTCCGGCGGTTTGCTGGGACCCCTCTGTGCCAACCTCCCCATACCCTCAGGCAGAGCTGCCAGGGAAAGGTTTGCTCCAGCACCGGTAGTGCCTACACTTTGGGTTTGGGGCAGGGGCAGAGCTGCCTATGCAGGAGCTTGGGGCGAATGTGGGTACAAAGCATCCGCAAGTGGATCTCACTTGTGACCCCAAAGTGCCAGCCCATGCCATGGTATAACCAAGCCTGGGCACTACTCTTTGCCCTGGTAATGTTCAGTGGCTTTGTGTAAGCCAGGGCAGTCTGGGGAGCAGGATAGGAGCCGAGAAGAGGGAAGGGGGGTTCCAACCACTGAACCCCAGCCCTCCAGGGGCAACAGGCAAGGCTGTGCCCTCGCAGTCTTTGGGGTTAGGTTTTGGGGGTGGTTTGTTTGTTTGCTTTCATTTTTTTTGCCTTTTGCAAATGTCTTCCATTAGAGCTCACACGTTGTCAGCCACAGAAAAGACATTCCTGAGCAGCAACACACTTCTCCTCCTGACAGTGTCGAAACATCTTGTTTTCACAAGTTTTCCTCCCCCAAATTACTTTGCAGTGAGGAATTCCTCTCCCCCTCCTTCCTCCAGCCACCTCCTCCCCCTCCTTCCCACGCCGCCTCTGGCTGGGCAAGCCAGCCCTGGTGTGGCCCGTGCCAGCTCCTCTCCTCTGGCTGGGCAAGCCAGCCCTGGTGTGGGCCGTGCCAGCTCCTCTCCTCTGGCTGGGCAAGCCAGCCCTGGTGTGGCCCATGCCAGCTCCTCTCCTCTGGCTGGGCAAGCCAGCCCTGGTGTGGCCCGTGCCAGCTCCTTTCCTGCTGCTGATGCTGCCTGCTCCCGCAGAGCTTGGCACCAGAGCCCCAGAGACACCAGTTCCTCCCCACTTTGGCGTGGTGGAAATGTCTCTATGGCCCCAGCAAAGGGGTTTGGAGACTGCAGGCAGCAGCGATGGGGCAGGCAGAGAGGGAGGCAGGAGAGCTGGGACAGTGGCCAGAATGCAGCTGGCCACAAGGCTACCAACCCAAATTTGGGGTCTTGGCACCGGGTGCGTAGCCTCTTGGAAGCTGGGGTGTTGCAGGTGAGGAGGGGAGGAGAATGGTGATGAAGCAACCTAGGATGCAGGCAAGGAGGGATGCAGACAACCCCCCTCAGAGGTCAGCATGTTGCTAGTAAGATGGGGACCCCCTTCAGAGGTTGGGGGGTTGCAGACAAGGTAGGGATCTCCCTGGAGACTGAAGTGCTGCTGGTGGGATGGGGACCCCTTGAAGACTGAAGTGCTGCTGGTGGGGTGGGGATCCCTTGGAGACCAAAGTGCTGCTAGTGGGGTGGGGATCCCCTCAGAGACTGAGGTACTGATGGTGGAATGCAGAGTCCCTCAGATTTGGGGTGCTGTTTGTGGGTTGGGGACCCCGTTGGAGGTTGGGGCACTGCCAGTGGAGTGAGGAACAACCCTTCAGAGGTTGCCAGCAGGAGTCAGAACCCAACTTACCTGCACCTGGGAGCACACCGCCCGGGAAGGCTCCAGGAATCCCAGCACCTGCCGGCAGAGAGAGAGCCAGGGATGAGCCCTGGGCCAGAGCCGGCCCCCACCCCGGCCCCTGCTTTCAGGGCCGTGCACCTACCTGGTACTTTGGGGGGTTTCCCTGCTGCACCAACCCCGGGCTGTACCCCGCCCGGTACCACCGCACCTGCAGGCAGCAGAGACCCCCTGAGCCCCCCGGCACCGGCTCCTGCCCACCCTGGCAGGCATGGGGACAGTTCTGCCCCAGGCTTGGCTATGCTGGGGACGAGGAGTGTTTCCTACCTGTGGAGACCCCGAGGCCACCGGGACCACCAACGCCACCAATGCCACCCACGCCACCAATGCCAGCACCTGGGGGCATTGGGAAGAGGAGTACCAGTGTGAGATGCCACCACTGGGCTACAGGTGGCCAGAATGGTGCCAAAGGAAGGCACAAGCTCAGGATGGCACTTAGGGGGCAATGGATACTCCCTGAGGCAGTGCCAGGGATGGGTCCTCCAGCCCTGGGCACGGGGACCGGCTCGGTGACTCTGCTCCTGGGGGCTCAGGTTTGGCCAACGCCCCTTTCCCAACATGCCAAAATCTGCCAAAGTCCCATGAGAGCAGCATCTCTCACTTGCAGCTCCCCAGCTCTTCTAACCCAGGTTCTCAGGGGACATCAAGTGTCCCCATGGGCTGCCCAAGGCCTCTGAATCATTGCCTGGCATGGCACAGGGCACCCCCAGCACTCACCAGCTTTAGCAGCAGCTTTGAGCGCAGCAGCAGCGGCAGCACCTGGGAAGACTCCCCCGGGGTAAGCACCTCCAGGGAAGAGTCCTGCAGCACCTGCAGCAAGGAGAACCAGCATGAGCATCCCTGAAAAGTGGCTGGCAAGAAGGTGTCCTGCCCTCCATGCCAGCCACAGTGGACACAGGAGGTGGTGAGCCGTGAGGGGCTGTGTGGCAGTGCTAGAGGCTGGTGTTAGGCTGGGCAAGGCTGTGGTTAGCAGGCACTGCCCTGTCCTGCCCTGGCTTCTCCCTGCTCCCCATCAAAATACTGCTCCCATCCACATCCCACCCATCACCAGCTGTGCCAACACCACTTGGAGCACCCTGTGATGCCATCAGCTGCTGTGACACTGGTCAGGCTGGCTGGTGACATGCAGGCACTATTCCTCTGCTGCAGACACCACAGGGACCCCAGGTCCCTCCTTGCCTATCACTGCTTGGGGTCACCCAGCCATGGTGGATACCCTGATGTTGGGGAACCACAGGGGACCTCAGGGGCACCCAGCACATATGGCACCCACAAGGCAGGCTACAGAGAGCATCTGATGGAGACAAACCATGTGCCAAGGTGGTTCTCCAGGGGTATTACGCTGGGCACAGCTCAGAGTAGGGGAGAGGCTTGGTGGTCTGTGCTCACCTGGCTGCAGGCCAAGTGGGCCAAGTCCCCCGAGTCCTCCGACCCCTGGAAAGAGAAGTGGGATGAGGTGGAGGGTGGAGGGGGACACAACCAAGGCCAGAGGAACAGGAACATCCCGTGAGGTGGCACCATGCCATGGGGATGGGCACAGGGACAGGTGACAAACATGCCCACCAGCATTATAGGTGGGCATATAGGACGATTTAAGCTGGAGGAGGGTGGCTTTAGATAGGAAATTGGGGGGAAATTCTTTATGGTGAGGCTGGGGAAACACTGGAACAGGTTGCCCAGGAGAAGTTGTAGATCCCTCATCCCTGGAAGTGTTCAAGATCAGGCTGGATGAGCTTTTGAGCATCCTGGGCTAGTGGGAGGTGTCCCTGCCCATTGCAGGGGGAGGTTGGAACTAGATGATCTTTAAGATCCCTTCCAACCCAACCCATTCTGCGATTCTTCTGGCTGGACTGGATGATCCTGAAGCTCTTTCCCAGCCTGCAGGATTCTCTGGTTCTATTCAGGTTCTGCCTCTCCCACCTCCCACCCCGCCAGGCCATGAGGGGACGGAGCTGAAATGTTTATGGCTGAGGAATGAGTCCCTGCGGCTGCGGCCAGCGCTGCCTTCCAACATCTGGGGCCGATCAGCCCTCGCTGCCTCCAGGCGCGAATTCCAGGGCCTTTGGCTCGCTGCGGACACTGCTCCGGCTGCGCTTTCGCGGCCGCCCCGCGTTTGGTTTTAATTAGGTCCCAAATAAAGGCCTTGTTTTGCTTTCCACCAGCTGAAATGGCAGCGCTAGGAGGCTGCCGGCCCCCGCCGCGCAGACGGCTCGGAGCTGGGACTGGGGCTGAGCGCCTGCCCCTGAGCAGAGGGTACCCCCGGGATGGGCAGCGAGGGGAGATGCCCTCTCTTGCTGAAAAAGCATCTTGCCTTGGGCATTTCCTTTAGCACCGAATTCACACACCATCACCCCACCCCCCTCTACATGTTTGGTCTCTGTTGCCCCAGAATCTCCCAAGTGTGCCCTGGGCATCTCCTGACTTGGTGCCCTCAGGCTGTTCATCCTCCTGCCAGCATCTCCTCTCTCTCCTGGTGATGCCTCCTCATTCCTCCTCGCTTCCAGACCATACAAACCCCAGCGTGGGCTGCAGGAGCCCCAGCAAAAGCTGCTCTGCCATGAAGGTGCTGCCAGCTTCCCGTGGGCACCAGTGCTTGGCAGGACTGAGCAAGCTTTACCCAGCTTTGCAGCTTCCCCAGGAGCTTGGTGCAGGTTTGCAGGCAGCAAGCACCCCAAAATGGGGAGGGATGGGGTGTGTCTGTGGGGGCTAGAGGGCAGAGGGCAGTGTGCCAAAGCGGGGGAACAAGGGAAGAAGGCTCCCTTGCAGCTCTGGCGGCTTGGCAGGGGTTAGTTGCATGGCAGAATGTGCTGACCGCTGCGTGCCATGGCCATGGGAGGGCCCAGGGTGGGAAGGGTCCCCTTGGCCACATGGGAAGAACACGAAGGCAACAGGGTCAGGAAGCATCCTGGCCACTGGCACAGGCAGGGGTGGTGAGAGAGCCAGGGAAAGCTTCCTACCTGGTTTGGGAGGTTTTGCTCCAGCCCCGAGTCCTAGGGGAGAGCAAGAGGAGAGGGTTCAGAGCCATCCTTCCTCTGAGCACTCCCCAAGGGCAACACACCCTGCAGGAGAGTGCCAACCTCAGGACAGACCTCCTGCCCACTACGGGGCAGCTCTGCTGGGGGTCATGGCCCCCACCCTGGTCCAGCAGATGCTGGGCAAAGGGGTCCCAGCACTCACCTGCTCCCAAACCTCCAATTCCAGCACCTGCAAGCAACAACACAGTGTTAGCAGCCATCCCTGTGAGCACCTACTGCCCACTCACCCTTGCCAGGCCCTCAGGGTCCATGAGGAGGCAGAGAGGCTCACAAGGGTGCAAGGGGATTGGGCATTCCCCATGAGGTGTCTCCAGGCTTTTGGCTGAAACACTGAGGACAGGTTGTTGCCTCTGAGCACCTCCCATGGACAGAGCTGGGTAAGGTGTAGGTGATAGCCCTGGGCTGGTGGCCACCAATGTAAGCCTGGCACTGCCATCCAGTCCTGTCTCCTCATCCTCGAGCCAGTGCTGGGGCAGCCACCCAGAGTTGAGCAGCCAGATAGGACATTCCTTTGTCCCCTGACCCCAGCTGTCAGGTTTTTAGCCCTCTGTACTGGCTCAGAGGCACTTGGGGACACCCCACTCCACCCCCCACACCCCTCAGACACCTGCCCTGTCCCTACAAGCAGGATGATGCCCCCTCCCCAGCTCTGCCTGGACCCCTTTACCTGGGAAAAAGCCTGCTCCTGGTACTCCTCCTCCCGGGATAGCACCAGGGACCCCTGTCAGAAAAGAGAGCCTTGTGACAACCCCTCCAGAGATCCAGGTGTGCCCAAGAGCTTGGAGCTGGGGCACCTCTCGGGACAGGGAGATGCTGCCTGTGGAGGTGGGGCACGCAGGGGCCTTTCCTTATGCACCTCAGTTTGCCCATTGTGACACTGCTGATGGGGCTTGGAGGTGCCCCAGCTGGGAACCAGGGGAGGCATCTTGGTGGAGGTGTCAGCAGAACTCAGTCCTGCAAGGGAGGGAGGGACACGGAGCTGGCATGGAGCGGGGCTGGCTGCTGCCCAGATCTGCTTCCCAAAATCTGTCCCATACCACAGCCAGCTCCATCCCCATCACCTTCACATAGCTCTGGCATGGGTATGGGGGTGAAGCTGTCTCAGTTCAGCCCTGCAGCCCACACTGGTCCTAGCCAAAGCTGAGCATGCTTGGCTGTGGCTACCCTGTGCCCATGCTACCTGCTGAGCTGCCAGTGGGAAGAGCCAACTCAGGCCAGCAGGACTGGGGGTACAGTGCTGAGACCCATCAAAACCACCTGTGTCCCTTTGCCCATCTCTGTGAAGCTGAGATAAGCACCCAGGTCCCATCACCTTCCAGAGTTCATGTTCACAGGTCGTGCTCAGGCACCACACCAACATTATCTGGCTGGTTTGGAGCCTGGCAAAGGTCTTTCTCCTGCAGGCCTGGGGGAGCCATGCCCTGGGCTGGTCCCTGCTGCTCCATCAGGACCATGGGTGGGGTGGAGGCTTGCAGGGAAGCTGGTGGCACAAGGAGGCTGCAACGCAGAGAGCTTCTCTGCTTTTGGGTGGAGCATGTTTGTGGCACTAGGGGTTGGTGGTTGCTGTGGGGTTTGCAGTAGGATTTGCCAGGTGGTTGGCAGGGATTGCAGTGGAGCTGGCAGGAGGATTTAGGGGTTGCCAGAGGCAAGTGCAAGGATGCCATGGCCAGCACTCCAGTGGCCACCTGCACCCAACTGTCCTGCCTGCTCTGGGCTGAGAAGATTTAGTTCAGGGTGGATGGGCATTGCAGCAGCATGGCTGTGGGACCTGAGGACCTGCTGTCCTCCCCTGAGGCCATAGAGGCTTCCCCAGCACCCCAGCCAGAAAGGGGGGGTGCGGCTGGCACCCCCAGCAGCTGGGTGCCTCCACTTGCATATCCCTGGCAACCCCACCACAGGCTTCATGGTGCCCAGAGGTTGGGCAAGCAGCCAGCACAGCCAGATGCCAAGCAGGTGGCAGAGAGTCACATTGTGCTGCACATGTCATCTCAAACTATGGGGGTCTCCCAGAGTGCCCTACAGTCCCCTGCTTCACTCCAATAGGTGCCCACCGTAAGGTGGCAGGGATGAGAACGTCCCCTGGGCCCCACTCACACATGTTCCCTGCCACCCACAGCAGCTGGCATGGGCACCCAGCCCAGCCACACAGAGACTGGGCACCAGAATGCACCCACATGTGTGTCGGGACACACACACAGGGACAGGACACACGGACAGGTGGGACACACCCCCCAGCAGGACACACAGCCTGACACCAGCAGGACACACACCCACCGGGACACACACGCAGGCGCAGGACCTGTGCCAGGCGCTGTCACGCAGCTCCCTCATGCCCCAGTGATGCCAAAAAGCTGCCCTGCGCCTCCCAAAAATCACCTCCCAGAGCCCTGCTGGGGCCGCGGGCTAAAAGCAGCCCCGGAGCAGCTGATGCCCCTTGGAGCGCAGGGCACATGTGCTTGATCACCCTGCGGCCAACTCACCCCTTTGGCACGGCGCAGCCCAGCCCGGCTGCCGGCCAGGGGTTTATGGAGCAGCTTCTTTTCCCGGCACATTCTCCCGCCCACCAACACCCCCCCTTACCCCCCCAGCTTGGAAAAACAAATCCCAGCTTCTTGCCTGTCTCCAAACAAGCTCCCAGCGTCCGCGCATCAGCAGCCTTCCCCCCCCCGCCGCGCTGGGCACTGGCAGCGAGAGCCAGCGGGAGGGCCGCGGTCTGCCCAGGGACCCTCCCCCGTGCCCGCTGACTGTGACTGTCCCCCACTAAGCAGGGAGGGGCTCTGCTGTGCTCGGTCCCCGTGGTGACCCCGAGCTCCACACCTCAGGGCCAGACAAGGTCCCCGGTGCTGGGATGATGCCAGGCACTCCAGGCTGGTTTCCCTTACCCCTCTGTCACTGCTGCCAGGCAGAGACCCCTGGGACACTTGGAGAGAACAGCCTTCCTGGGGAACAGGGGGAGCCCAGAAAGGTCCAGGTGACACCTGCCTGCAGCCTCGGCCCTTCACCACTGTCACTCTTCTGGGTGTTGTGGCCCCTGCACACTGTGGCTGCCCCCTCCCCAGGCATCCCCCAGACACCATCCCAGGGCCAAGGTGTTGTGCTCATCCCAGTGCCTCGGGGGAGGTCTGGACCTTTCTGAGGATTACAGGGGGGGTGCTTGTTGGTGCTCCATCTCCACAACCAGATCAGGAGGTGGAGGAGGTCAGCAAGACCTGGCAGGAGCCTGTATGGCCAGGGGGGCAACAGAGTGGCTGGGATGGGGATGCCATGGGGAGGTGAGGGTTTTGTTCAGGACCATTGCAGGAAGTTGATCCCCACTTGCTGCCCTCCCTGACCAGCTCTGCTGCCAAGCCTGGCCAGCTCTGCACTCTACTCTTGAAGCTCTGCTACAAGTTGCCTTGGCACTGGTAGAACAGGGCTTGTCCCAGTGGGGAGGCAGTGCCCACAGCTGGACTGTGGGGGCACAAAGGTCTCTGACCTGCTCAGCTCTCTGGCTGAGGACCAACCTCAAGCAGCCACATTCACTTCAGCATCACCATCACCAGTCTCACCCATCAGCAGCTCCACCAAGGCTCAGGTGCTGACAGCAGCCCCTGTACCTGGCACTGGCTGCACCATGGGCTCCCCAAGGCCACTTGGTGCTATGCCAGTGGCCCTCCTGGTGATCTCACCCTTTGGCCTCTCCATCCCACATTCCCTCAGCACATTGGGGAAGGGGACAGTGAGTCAGCAGCCTCCTGAGTGTGTCTCTCTCTCTGATCCAAGCCTGCTGGGGCTCTGGGAAAGGCTTCTCCCATCTCACAGCTTGGTCGGTGCTGGCTACAAGCAGAGCACAGGGCTGGCCCCCAGCACCCACCCTGGGGATGTCTTCTCAAGTCAGGGGCAGGAGAATTTTCACCCACATGTGCAGGGCTTGAGCCTTGGAGGTGCTCAGGATGTGGTGTGGAGTCTTGCCTGCAGAAACTGGACTTATTCTTCCCTCCCTCTGTGGCACAGATCTGCAACATCCACACCACTCCATTATGCTGTTCCAGACTGACCACTATCACCTGCACCATTTCCACCTGCACCACTGCTTGCAGCTTCCTTTCCAAGCCATAGATATTTTTTCCCCTCAATTCAACAGCTTTCAAGCCCAAGCCTGAGCTGAAGGGTCCACCACAGGACACAAGCTCACACCCTCACCAAACCTTCTACCTCACCACCCCCCCTGCACCCATGGATGATGACTCTGGAGGAGTCTCACAGCGTATCCATTGCAGATATTTCCTCTCTTCAGTCTGCTGTTCTCTTTTTCTTGGGAGAAAAGGTTTTGGAAACAGGCAGTCTCCAAGCAACATTGAAACTCTGTTGCATCCAGGCCTGAGCTCACTGGTAGCAGCTCAGAGGGGGAACAAGGAGGGCTTCAGTAAGCCTGGCACCCCTCCAACCTCCCCATCAAGGCTTCACCTTTCATCTCTGAGTGCTGGCAGATGAGCTGCACCCTGCAAGTTGTTTGTGGAGGGAGCAGCTCCAGCAAACTGGTGCCCTGGGGAGGTGCCTGGCTGGGAGAAGGCAATGCCACCCCAGCCCTACAACTGGTACTGCTGGCCTCAGGGTGCCCTAGGGGGGATGCTCCTCAGAGGGTGTCAACAATGCCAACATATACGGTGCCAGCCTTTCTGCACCCATCCAGAGCCTTCAGGGCTGGGACTCCCTGAGGTCCCTCTTGTCCCCCACTAATCCTGGGGGATCCCCTGTGCTCTGGCATGAGAAGCACTGGGAGATGAATGGAAGCACTGAGGGACAGATAGTCCATTCCGAACACTGGGACACGCTGCACTTAGCACCTTTTAGGGAAACATACAGTGGCTTTCTCATGCAGTGGCCTGGATCTGGCCATGTGTGCTCCCATGGTGCCCAGTTTTGCTTCCCTGGGGAATGCAGAGCATCAGGGGCTGATCCTGACCCACTGCTCCTAGCACCTCAAGCACCACCAGCTGCTGAAACCCAGGGCTCAACCCCTTGGCACTGCTCTGAGTGGAACAGTCTGTGTGTGCAGGGGATGTCTCACTTTCCCACCTCAACCCTGGGATCTTTCAAGGGTCTCTTCCTTCCCAGGCTGCTTTGGAGCAGTTCTGGCAGCAGGTGCTGGAGGATGCTACCCTGAGTTCCTTTCCTGTTGGGTGCACCCCACAGTATCCTGGCATCCCCCTGACAGCACTCTGGCATCCCTTCACATCGTGCCGCTGACTGTGCCTCTGTCCCAGCTTAGTCTCCATGGGCAGACAGGGCAAGGGGCATGGCTGAGTCTGCCCTGTGCCATGCAGGACACCAGGCTGCAGAGACATCAGTCATGAAGAAAATTTCTCTGGTGTCCCCATCAGCACTGGGACCATCTCTATGAGCTGCTTCCCAAACCAGAAAACACCCTTGGAGATGGAGCCAGGGACTGGAGCAGGGCCAGCAGCCCCAAACTGCTCAGGAGCTGCTGCAGGATCTTGTCTATGAGCCAAAGTCTGCCTGAGATTGTCCCAGTTGGCCACTGTTTGAGAGCTGGGGAGCAAAGCCACAGCACTTCAGCAAGCCAGAGCAGAGCATTCCTGCCTGAGAGTGCCAGGGCAGAGCAGAGTGCCAGGGCAGATGGGTCCCCAGAGCCCACCACACTGGGAAAGATCAGGGAGCTGCAGATTGAGCTGCTGGGTGTGGAGCCCTGAGAGCTCTCTCCTGGGCAAGGAGAAGCACAGCCTACAGCTGTTTGGTGCCACACACAGCCCTGGCACTGCCCTCCCCTGCCCATGGGACCCTGTCCTCTCCTCTGCTGCTCTGTCATGTCTGGCCAAATAGCCTCATGTGACAGCTCTGTCACAGAGCCCACCCCTGATGGTGCCTCTGCCCACTGCATGCTCTCCATGGCACGACATGAAACAACCACCACCTGCCTCCCTGGAGGTGGCTGTTCCATTCCTGCCCACACTGTCCCCACCCTGCAGACCTTTGCCCAGCCTGGCTGTGGCCGTGGGCTATCAATCTGTGCTCAGAGCTGCTGTCCCCACCTCTGTATGTGCTCATGGCCCCACCACCAGACACGAGTCACCCAGGCAGGCACCTGCTGCTCTGGTAGCTCTGCTGTTGTCACTTGGAGCTGTGGAATGAGCACTCCTGCAGTGACTTTCATCTCCCCACCCCAGAAATGCCATTGTGCATGCTGGGGTGTCACATAGCCACTGCCACTGCCCAGCCAGGGACCAGCTAGTGAGACACAATCAATGTCATGTGCTGCTGGATGAACTCAGTGCTGGTGGCACAAGGGCAGTATGAGACCCTCCCCACGCACTCAGAGCCTGCAACTAGGGTGGGCTGAGCTGTTCTGCAGCTGCACCAGCTCCAAGGGCATGGACTTTAGGACATGCACCCACCCCGTGCCCCGTAGCTTCACATTGCCACCGCACTGGGCAGAGGGCACAGGTGCCAGCTCCCCTGGCCCCTTGCACTGGTCAGCCCCGTGGAGGCTTGGTGCCCATCCCCTGACTGCCCTGCCCTGTACCCTAAGTGACCCCAAGCCTCTCGTGTTCCCAAGCCTTTCGTGTCCAAAAACCACCCGTGTCCTCATGCCTCTCATGTCTCTGAGCCTCTTGTGTCTTCAGGCTTCTTGTGTCCCCAAGCCTCTTGCATTCTGAGCCCTTCATGCACCTGAGCATCTTAAGACCCCGACCCTGTCATATCCCCGAGCCTCTCACCAGGTTACAGCACCTCACGGCTTGGTAGAGCGGAGCCACTCCTGGACTGCCCTGTGCCACCTCCCTCGGGGACATCCCACTCCACCCGAGCATGGCACAAGCCACCCGCTGGGTGAAGGGGCATAAAGCACTCCCGGGAGGTAACACTCAAGGAGAGGGCTGCACTCCCACCCTCGGAGACGTCCCCAAGGCAGGGCAGGGGGTTGCCCCTGCGTGCTAGCTAATGCCCCCAAGGCAGGGCAGGGAGGTTGCCTGCCCCTGCTCGGGGATGTCCCCAGGGCACTGCAAGGAGCCTTCTTGTCCCTGCTGGGTGCCACGCAGCTGGGGCAGGCATGGGGCTGTCCGGGGTGGGGGTGCAGCAGCCGATCCCCGGTTCCCGCAGAGAAAAAGCGTTGGTAGGGGCTCGGGAAGAAGCCTTTTCGTTCCTTACCTCCTTGCTGAGAAGCCGGGAGGATGGAGAGGAAGAGGAGGAGGACTCCGGGCAGGAGGGGTGCAGCTGCCTGCTTTGCCATCTCTTGAAGCAATGCCCCCGTGCTCCCGCGGGCTGTGTGTTTTATCCCAGAGCTGCTTAATTGTTGCTTCCAAGGATGCGAGGGGAAGAGGAGGGGGGGTTAGGGGGGTGAGGGGGGTGGTTTGGAAGGAGGGAGGGGAAAAGGAGAGGGAGACGGGGGGAGAGAGGCACAGGACACTACGTCATGAGGAAAGGGCAAACACACACAAGCCTCTCCAGCCCATCGGGCTGTCTGGTTGGTTAGTTTCCTTTTTTTTTTTCCTCTTTTTTTTTTTTTCCTTTTTCTTTTTCTTTTTTTTTTTTTTTTTTAATTCCTCTCCCTCCCTGCTCTTCCCAAGCCTCTGCCAAAAAAGCTGGAAGAAAAGGGGAGGGGGGAATGGGGGAGACGGGGAGGAAACTGCCAAGGCAGTCCAAAGGGGAGGGCGAAGGAGGGCTGCACCTATCCCAATGTGCCACCGCGTCCCAGGGTGGCATCGGGGTGGGAAGGATATCGGTACCCCGGGTGGCACTCTGGGGGGTTTGGTACGCAGGGGATGGTCCCGCATCCCGGATGGCACCGGAGGGGTTTGCTACCACGGGTGGTACTCTGCCCGGGGATGGGGCGACCTACATCCTGAGTGGCACCGGTGGCATTAGTATCCCGGGTAGCTCCGGGGACGGGGCGGGGGGTGTGTCGTACCCTGGGTGGCACCGAGGGGATTTGGTCCCGCTGGGCAGCACCGGGGAGGAGGGAAGTGTCGCATCTCGGGTGGCAGAGGTCAGGAGGAGGATGAGGAACAGGTGGGGGCCTGCCGAGAGAAGGGCTGGGGGGGCGTAACTGGAGCGTGAAGCGAGGAGCCGCTGCCAGTTGCGGGGGTAGTGGGGGGACGATCCCGGTAACGGTGGCAGTGTCGGTGCTGGGATGCGGCGGAACACTCCCGGCGGTGGCCGTTAGGTGGCGGTCGCGGGGTGCGCGGGGAGGGGAGCGGCGGGCGGGAGGCAGAGACATGTGTTGCGTGGAAGCGGGACAGATCCCCGGCCCGGGGTGTCCTGGGGACACGCAGCGCCCAGCCTGGCACGGCCGCGGCCAGCGCTGGTGCCCCGGCCACTTCCAGAGCCCGCTGCTGGGGGGGCTCTAGCAGCTGAGCTGGGCTGCTGCCCCCTTGCCAGCCGCGCTGCATTCGGGACCCCCAGGCTCGGACCCGCCCGGCAACTCCGGGTGCAAAGCCAGGTGCTGGTACAAACCCAGGGTCTGTGTGTCCTTCTGGCCACCTCCTTCTCCTTCTCATGGGCTATCTTGGTCACCTCATCCCCCTTCTCATGGGGAATCTTTGGACAAGCGGCTGGAGCAGGCAGAGAGCTAAACAAGGGCAGCAAAGAGCACAAAATACCTCTGCCTGCTCCCCGCGGCGCTGCCAGTGCCCAAGCACTGGGCTCATGTGCTGGTTTAAGGGTAATTGGAATATTTTAATAGAGAAAATTATGTTACAGGCTGTGAAAGGAAAACAATGGTGATGTCTACTTCACTCATAGGCTTGCTGTGATGCTTAAGAAAGAACCCAAAACAAAAGATAAGACAGTCGGGCTGGTCACGGGCTCTGGGATACACTGTCTGGGGCTATCCTGCAACTTCTGGCTTCTCCTCTCCGACAAATTAATTTCACTAATCACTTTTCTTCTAACTCCTCCTCTGGCCGATCCTCAAAACCTTGGGGTAAGGTATAGGGGTGGGGAGAAGGTGGAAGGGTGGTTGGGAGCCCCTCCTGGGGTCTCTGATTTCTGGGAGGGGAGTTGTGTTTCTGTATTACCTTTACCTTGTATATTTCTGTAAATATTCCTGTATATAGTGTATATATCTGCTTGTACATTGTGCAGAGCTGTAAATATAGCTTCATCTAAACTTCCAGCCGGCTGAGTTCTAGTCTGGGTCATTTTACAAAGTGTGGGGGGGGCGGGGAACTCCCAAACCCACATCAGCTCATCACGGGCAGGTCGGACGCGGGGGCTTCCCCTCTTTGCCAGGAGCCCAGATGATGCTCGTCCCAGTACCTGCCTCCCCATGAGCTCCAGTCTGTTGCTCAGGCAGTAAGAACACGTGCAAGGAAATGCCCTGTCTGCACCGCCTTCCCACGGGGCTCCCTGTCAGCAACCCCACTCCCCATTCCCCCTTTCCCCATTCATTCCCCATTTCCATTCCCTATTCCCCATTCATTCCCCACTCCCCAGGCTCCTTCCAACAGCTATGGAAATTGGCAGTGAATTATCAGCAAACCCACCCAGTTCCTCCCTGCCTGCCAGAGGTGTGAAGTCCCAAACCTGGACAAACCACCCCCCCCCCTCAAAAAAATGTGAGCTAAAGCCATGCTCAGGACCATCCCCCTGGAGCCTGGCTGCCTGGCTTATCTCAGCTCCCACTTTAATTCAGGCTATGGCCACAGGAAATCCAGGAGGTGGAAATTACAGAGCATTTTGCCCTCCACACCCGGTGCTGGGACACATCAAGGGGATGGAGGCCCTGCAGGAACCACAGCCTCCCTGGTGGGCTCGTCATGGTTGATGGCTGATCGTTGAGGATGCCAGCACTGTGTCCAGCTCTGGAGTCCTTAATATGTGAACATGGACCTGCTGGAGTGAGCCCAGAGGAGGCCACAAAGATGATCAGAGGGCTGGAGCACCTCCCCTGCAGGGACAGAGTGGGGGTTGTTCTGTCTAGAGAAGAGAAGGCTACAGGGAGACCTTACAGCTGGATTTCAATATCTGAAGAGGACCCACAGAAGGGCTGGCCAGGGACTGTTTAGAAAGGCCTGTGGTGATAGGACAAAGGGCAGTGGTTTGAAACTGGAGCAGGGCAGATTTAGGCTGGGTATCAGGAGGAAGTTCTGCACAATAAGGGTAGTGAAATACTGAAACAGGTTGCCCATAGAGGTGGTGGAGGAATCCATCCCTGAAGACATTCTAAGGTCAGGCTTGCTGGGGCTCTGAGCAAGCTGATTTAGCTGGAGGTGTCTCTGCTCACTGCAAGGGGACTGGGCTAGATGACCTTTGGGGGTTCCTTCCAACCTAACACATTCTATGATTTTATGATTTTCTGTTGGCCTACATCCTTGCCAAAGGCCTGTGGGGGGGGTGTGGGGGTGTGGAGAAGGGTCAAGCAGGCAGGTTGGCCTGGCCATCCAAGCCAGGCAGCGTTGGGAAGGACATAATGCTCGAATGGACACATGTGTGGTCAGCAAACACCAGCACCCTGCTCCAGAGCAGCCACGCAGGGGCCAATAGATGTGGGGATGAGCAGCTTGGCAGCAATCCCAGCAGCTTTTGGGGCTGAGATGTGGCTAATGGGCATGCAGACCCCTGGCTGGGGCTGGCTGGGGGTCCGAGTGATGCATCTTCAACATGTGTGTCTGTGGAGCATGCTGAGAGGAGGACTGGGAAAGTGGCCTTGCTGGGAATCGTAACTGGGGCAGCTGGCTCTCTCTGCCGGCTCCCAGCTCTTGCCAGAGAAACAGCTCTGACTTTTGAAAGCCTGTTTTGTACCTAGAAAGAAAAGATGCAAGGCAAGATCTCCCCGCCCCTGGCACTTGATCCAGGGAGCGGGATCCAAGGCCTTTGTGATCTGGCCAGAGCAGAGCTGAGTGCTCCACGAGCTGCCCGCGGGGAAGGGCTGGGAGCCTTCCCCGAAGTCTGCAGAGTGTCGGGGAAAAGCTGTGCAGCTTGGCCCCGAGCAGGGCAGGCACGGCCACGGGCACGCTCTGACGAGAGAGGGGGAAGGCAGAGAATGCTTCCTTCAGCGGGGGCCCCCGTGGAAAAGAGGGGGTTTGCTGCACAGTGCAACAGCTGGGTGAGAAAACCCACACAAAGCTTGGAGCAAAAGCAACTTGGGACTGCTTCCAGCACCTGCTCGTACCAGTGTGGAGGCAGGTGAAGGTCTGGAGGCTTTGCTGGGAGCTGTGGTAGCTCCAAGGAGGATATGTCCTGAAGTAAATCCCTGGTGTGGGTCCTGTTGTGGGGGCTGGCAGGTGTAGATCACACTTGGTCCCCCTAAATGCTGGCATAGGCTGGTGAGTGGTCTTGAACATAAGTCCTGCAAGGGGGGGGCTGAGGAAGCTGGGGTTATTCAGGCTGGGGAAAAGGAGGGGAGACCTTATTGCTCTCTACAACTCCCTGAAAGGAGGTAGGGGCTGCTCTGTTCTCTCTGGTAACAGGAGACAGGGTCACAGAATCACAGGAACATTCAGGTTGGAAAAGCCCCTCAAGATCACCAAGTCCAACCCATATCCCTACTCTGCAAGGTGCACCCTAAACCATATCCAAAGCACCACATCCAAACAGCTTTTAAACACATCCAGGGTTGGTAACTCCACCACCTCCTTGGGCAGCCCATTCCAATGCCTCACCACTCTTGCTAGGAAAACATTTTTCCTAATATCCAGTCTAAACCTGCCAAGTGGCAGCTTGAGGCCATTCCCTCTTCTCCTATCACCATTTAGCTGTGAGAAGAGACCAGCACCAACCTCTCCATAACCTCCTTTCAGGTAGCCGTAGACAGTGATGAGGTCTCCTCTCAGCCTCCTCTTTTCCAAACTAAAAAGGATGAGAGGCAATGGCCTCAGGTTGCACCAAGGGAGGTTTAGGTTGGATATTAGGAAAAAAATTCTTCACCAGAAGGGTCATTGGGCACTGGAACAGGCTCCCCAGGGAGGTGGTGGAGTCACCATCCCTGGAGGTGTTTAAAAGACGTTTGGATGAGGAGCTTAGGGTCACAATCTAACAGCTGTATACAGGGAGATGTTAGGTTGTATACAGGGAGATGTTAGGTTGTGTACAAGGAGATGTTAGGTTGTGTACAGGGAGATGTTAGGTTGTGTACAAGGAGATGTTAGGTTGTGTACAGGGAGATGTTAGGTTGTATACAGGGAGATGTTAGGTTGTGTACAGCTGTGTACAGGGAGCTGTTAAGTTGTGTACAGGGAGATGTTAGGTTGTGTACAGCTGTGTACAGGGAGCTGTTAAGTTGTGTACAGGGAGATGTTAGGTTGTGTACAGCTGTGTACAGGGAGATGTTAGGTTGTATACAGCTGTGTACAGGGAGATGTTAGGTTGTGTACAGGGAGATGTTAGGTTGTATACAGGGAGATGTTAGGTTGTGGTTGGACTTGATGATCTTTTCCAGCCAGGTGACTCCATGTTAGTTGCTGGGGGAGATGCCAAAGTGCCTTTACCCTGCTGTCAGCCACGCAGAGCTGTCCCAGGTGCGGCGCTGGGAAGCACAACACAGAAGTAAACATCTCTTTGCCATAGCTACAGAGGAGCCCCACACCTGCACACACACACCACCCCCCCCCAGGACCCCCCTCCTGCTCTGCCTGCTGTTGACTGTGTTGTCATAGGAAACGGTGCTCACTTGCGGGGTGGGACAGGGCTTTATGGGGATGTGCTCAAAGGAAAGGTATGTGTGAGGAGCAGGTCACACAAACCCCCGTGGGAGAGCCTCCCCCCACCCCAAGCTGGCCAGCCCCAGCACTGGCTCCCAGCAACACCATCCCCAGCGCTGGCTCAAGGCAGCCTTAGCTACAAATCCTGCAAGAACAGAGATCTCCAGAGTCCTGTCCTGGCACTGATCTGGACCTAAGATGTGTTTGCAGCTGGAGATGTCCTGAAACACCCAGGATAGCACCCGTGGGAAGCCCTGCCCTGCATCAGCTTGTGAAAGAAGGGCTGGAGAGGAGACGTCATGTGGATGATGATGATGATGATGATGATGATGATGATGATGATGATGATGATGATGGGGCCCAGTGCTCTGCATTCACCTGCAGACACAGAATTGTAGAGTCACAGAATCGTTTTGGTTGGAAGAGACCTTTAACACCATCAAGTCCAACCCTCAACCCAGCCCTGCCAGGTTACCACCAAACCATTTCCCACCTACACAGCTTTGAAACCCCTGCAGGGATGGGGACTCCACCACTGCCCCAGGCAGCCTGGTGAGCTGAAGGAGAGAGGATTACTCACACCAGTGTAGATGTCTGTGAGCAAGCCACATCACACTCATGTCTTGTGGCTGCATTTCTGCAAGGGATCAGTCAGGGCAGCCGGTGCTGGTGCTGGGAGAGATGCAGCTGCAGGGACCAAGGAGCAGGGAGAGGCTGGGGATGCAGCAAAGCCTCATGTTTGGACATCATGTGTCTTCCAGCAAGGAGATGATGTCTTCATCTAAAGCACCAAGAGGCAAGGAAGCTGCCTCCCCCCATGGCTGGGCATCCTGGTGTTCCCCTGCCAGCTGATAACAAACAGGTTCTCTCTCACCTCTGGAGCTGCTGCAAAAAGCATGATCCAAACTAAAGATGCTTTCTGAAGTGGTGACCTTTGTAAGTTTAGCTTCTACAGCACCCCAGAGAAATGCCTTCCAGGGCACAGGGCAGGAAGGGGAGGAAGGTCTTGAGGCACACAATACCTGAGAATCAAGTCAAGTCTCTGCTCAGTCTTATTTTTGGCAAGTGAAACCTTGAGGCTTGTCAAGTGCCTCGTTCAGAAGTATTTTCACCAGCCTGCAATCACCTCTGTGCTTCTCTCCTGAAGCAGCTCTGACATTTGTCCAAGCAATGGGCAGCAGGAGGGTGACCAGCCAACACCCCAGCACATGGCTGCAGCTGTAGCTCTGGTGTTTGCTGGCCAGAAACCTGGATAACCCCTGCCCATCAGCACACACTCTGGTGGCAGCAGCGGGAGGCCGGGGTGGAGTGTGTGCTTGTGCTGGTGCATGACAGGAGCTCTGCAGCAGGGTCACATCACCCTGCTGCTCACAGCAGCCATCCAAGGCTCTCCAGACTGGGTTGAATGGGTGGCTGTTAATACACTGACAGCTATTTTGAGGGCCATTGGCTGCTGCCATGATCTAGGAACTGGGTGTCCATCCCTTACTCCTCTGTGCGTTCCCTGGGGGGGAGGTTCAAACTACCACAGCACATCCCCATGGGACATCCTCCTGCCTGGCTCGGCCATCCCATCTCCAGCATGAGGCTGGAAGCCATCCAAAGACCTATTTCAGCATTAAGGGCAGGGGCTTCTCCTCTGTCCCCGTGCAGGCTCAGTGCTGGGGTGTTTGTCAAAGCACAGGAGGTGTTTCCAGCACTGTGGGGACTGCCTGAGGAAGCCTTTCCCTGCCAGCCACTGATTGCTGGCAGGTCCAGCTGTAGGTGTGTCTGATGGGCATGGGCAAGTAACTAATGAGGCTCCTGTGAGACCAGCCATACCCCTCCAGCCTCAGCTTTCCATTAGCTCTTCTTTCTCTGACAATGGCTCCCCATAGTTGGCATGGGAAGAGGTTCTGTCAACACAAGGATGCTGCTTGGTGGGACAGTGCTGGATGCTCTTCTTTGGCATGACTGACAGAGACAGCAGGACTCACTCCTGGCTGTGGAGGGACCCTGAGATCACTCAGGAACCTTTGTCATTGGAGTTCCTTTGGGGAAAGAAGTGGAGATGCTGTGCCCAAGATGCCTACTAGATGAGATGCCTACCCCATGCCCCTGTTTCTGCCATGCACAAACAACCAGATGTTTGTGATGGTGCTTTCTCTGCAGGCTGTGCCTCTCCTCTTCCACTTCCCTGCAGCTCCCCTTGTCCTGGGAAGATGCCTGAATGTACAGCACCTGTGAGCCTTGCATGGTGCTGTGAGTGTTGCAGCCCTGGGACAGCGCTGGAGGGATCTCCATCCTTGGACACATTCAAAACATGCCTGGGACAAGGCCCTGAAGCAGCCTGACCCAGCTTTGGAGTGCTAACTTGCTCAGGGGCTGGGCTGGAGACCTCCAGGCATGCCTTCCAACCTAAATACTTCCATGATTTATATCAAATTCTCTTTAGTATTTATGTAGTTCTGGGAAGCCTTCAGTGATGTATGGCTGAACCGTTATAAATCCAGCGCTGGCCAAGGAGGGATTTAGTGGTCCTGGCTCTATACATCTCATTCACATCGTCCTTCTCAAGGGCAGCTGAACATCTGCTGCTGATAGGTAACTCCAGGCCGTGGTGTAGCCCAAATCCCAGCTGGGCTGTGAAGTTTCCTCTTCACCGCCTGCCTCTATCCTCAGGACGTTTGGGTAGATCTTGGGGGGGCGGGGGGGGGGAGTTTGTGCTTCTCCAGGCTGCCTGTGAGCTTTCCAAGCATTGATTAAAAGGTACCATCACTGGGAAATGTGCTGTGTCTGAGTGGATGGAGCTCTCAGCAACTGAAACACAGCGTTTACTGGAATGCACCACGGTCGTTCTCGGTCAGGACTGATTCCCTGCCAGATGTCAGCTCTGACCCCCAGCAGTTTCAGCACTAGAGCTGCTTAAAAGTTGGAGATTGTTTTGTGTTCTTGAAAGGGAAAAAGGGAAGGGAAGGGAAGGGAGGGGATGGGAAGGGAGGGGAGGAGGGGGGGGGGGGGGAGAGGGGAGGAGGGGGGGGGGGGGGAGAGGGGAGGAGGGGGGGGGGGGGGAGAGGGGAGAGGCGCGAGGGGGAGGGGGAGGAGGGGGAGGGGGGGGAGGGAGGGGGGGGGGGGGAGGGGGGTGGGGGGGAGGGGGAGAGAGGGGAGGAGGGAAGGGAAGGGAAGGAAGTTTATTATGTAGATATTGCTTTTCACTGCCTGCCTACCCTGCAATGGCCCAAGTGTGTTCAAAAGAGACTTTTCACATCTCCTTTTGTGCAGAGAGAGAGAGAGAGACCCAGGCTGGAAAATCCCAAGCCAGAAAAGAGGGGAAATTGAAGCAAGTTGTGGGCAACTCGAGCACAGAGACGTAACTGGTAACACTCAGCCAGAACATGAACTTTAGACACTGCCTGTGCTCCAGTTTGTGTCTGTAGCACAGAGGGGCCCTGAGGAAAAGGCGGTGGAGCTCTATTATCTCACAGCCAGATCCTTGTGGTGTTGAGGGGAAACATATAGCAGGCAGGGCTGGGTTGTATCCATCCCCTCCCCTCCCCAGGCACCCTGCAAATGCCAGTCGATGGCTCCCAGAGCTCTGATAATCCTCAGCATGAGTCAGAGCCCAAAAATCAAGAGCAGAGCTTCAAATTGAGAATTATTACCCAGAAGGAAAAAAAAAATAAAAGGGGAAAAAAAAAAAAAAAGCAGATACTGGGTATGGTTTCTTGTGTTCTGCTCTTTAAGCCATGAGGGTCATGCCTCCAGCTTTTCCATGCATCCAGAGCAGCTTAGCATTTTCCTTTCGGAGAAGTGAAATCTGAGTCTCCCCCCAGGCACATGACTGCAGGAGATGGGGGAATAAAAGACCTGCAAGGAGAGTGATGCATTTGCTGGCTGTGACAAGGCTGTGGCTCCACATCCACAGTGTCCTGGGGAGGGCCTTTCCCAACGAGTCCCCTTGCAGAGAACTGTAACTCTGCACACATAGGCTGGAGGACTCCAGTTTGTCCTGCTTTGGGGTGACCTGGAGGCTGGGAGGGACCAGCTCAGCCACCTTGAGAGAAGTTCCTGGTGCCAAAACTCTTGTCATGGGGGTAGGGTTGGGGGGTTGGCTCAGCAGTAATCTGCAGCCTTCTTGTCTGACCCCCCCAGCAGGCACCACATGTGTGATTAAAACCCCACGATCCTGAGATCTGGAATTTCATGATCTCCTTGCTGGGAAATGACAGAAATCCTCCCCCCAAAAAAAGCTAAACCTGTGCTTTCCAGCAGGGCTGGCCACATTCGTGCAGCCTGATGGCTCAGTCCCTCTGCCACTCTCCCTGGGCTCCCCAGGGACCCATAGGTCCTCCACAGAGGCTTTCCCCATTCTTGTTCTCCTTGAGGAAGCATCAGCTGCAGTGCAGGGTGGGCACTCACAGCTGGGCTGGCTCTGCCCAGGCAACTGGAAACGTGACTGGTGGGTTTCATGGTTCTGACTAATGGTGAGGAACATGGAGAAGTGATGGAGGAGGCCATGGGACAGCTGTGTTGGAGCATTTCCTCAGCTATGCAGGTGTGGGCACAGGAGCAGAGGGACCAAAGGTTGGGCTAAGAAGGTGGCTGGACCAAGGCAAGGAGAGCTGGAAGAGCTTGCAGCTAGCAGCCAGCTGGCATGAGCTGTAGTTAGGGGAGCCCATCTGGCATTGCTGGTTGAGGTGTCTGCAGGAGCAACAGTCACTGATGCAGGAGAAACTGAGAGGGCCAGGGAGGGTGGGGGAACCAGGCACCAAAATCAGGGGAAAGATGGAAAAAGAGAGCACCATGAAGGGACAAGGAGAGGGATGGGTGAAGAGCAGTGACCAAGGAGGAGATATCAGTCTGGTTCAAGATGGGAGAGTGGAGCTGAGAGTTCAAACACCATGAGAGATGAAAGAGTCCAACTCTCAGAGCTGGGGACTGAGAGAGTGAGAAGGGCTGAGACCTCATGAGACAGACAACAGAGGGGTCAGAATGAAGGCTGGTGACACCAAGGCAGAGATGCTGGTGGGAAGGGGACTCAGAAGTTCCTGTGTGAGGTGAACCAGGGTTAGAGTCACCAAGGATGGGCACAGTACAAGGGCAGAGAAAGCACAGAGGTCCATGGTGGGATCAGGGACATCTTTCATCCCAGCACCAGCCAGGACCTCCTCACACCTCCTGAGGCTCCTCCAGAGCTACATCCCTGCAAGACCCTTTCAGTGAGTTCCTGGTCATCTCCATCCTCTTATTCTGGAGTCAATGATGTTCTTCAGCCTTCAGCAGCAGCAGCAGCAACCAGGTCCTCCTGCAGATGGGCTCTGCACAGCCCTACCTGGCTGCCTTTCCCCATTGCTGTGGGGCTCTTGGCCAGCAAGGTCCTGCTCTTCTCCAGCTAGTAAGCATGCTGGAAACATCCCTCCCGACACATCCCCAAGCCATGACTCCCTCTGAGTGTCTGCTCTATAGGACAGGAGGGGAGAGTGGGACCCAAGCAGTTTGCCTGCAGATCCCCAGGTCTCTTGACCACCACCAATGCCTGAGGAGATGGTGCTGAGGAGCTACCCCTGTATGTCTCCAGGGATGTGTGAGGGCTAATCCAGAACTGCTTCTTGCTCTGTCCCCCTGAAGATGGAGGCAAGAAACAGAGGCAGACCTCTGTTCCTGGGTGATGGGCAGGCTGGCAAGAGCCCTAGGCTGCATTTTGGGGGCTGCTGAACCGAATTGCTCCTCTCCTCCTGCCGAGCCCCACCACAGATCTCAGCTTCCCAGGGAAAGGCATAACTTTGTCCATCTGTTGGAATGTGGCTCCCCTCCCAAAGAACCCTGCGAGCTGCTGCCCAGACCTGGCAGGTCTCAACAGCCTTCGGTTCCCATCGGCCTGTCTGGCCTGAGGAGTGAGCCCCAAAAGGCAGCCCCCCGGGAGGGCTCAGCCGCTGGCCGCGCAGTCTGGCAGCGAGCTCCAGCACAAGCCAAGCCCTGGCCCCGCACCAGCGCACGCTGCTTCCTCCCAGCAGGCTGGCCAGGAGGAGTCAGCTGAGGACAGGAGAGGAGCTGGGAGTGCAGGCAGGCGTAGGGGAAGCAGGGGATAAGGGAGGGCACCGGGCTGGGCGGCTGGGCAGTGCTGGGGGTGAGCCTCACCCAGCGGGAGGGGGAATCGATGCTGGCGAGCCCTGCTGCTGGCCACGGGGCTCATCTCCTCCTCCAGATTTTGGGTTGTGCATGGCTTAGCTCTTCATCAGGGTCCATAAGCAGCCCCTGGTGCCTGGGGCATTTCTCCAGGGTCAGAACTTCTCTCACCGACACAACCAAGGCCTTATCTTCCCCGTTTCCCCCTGCTCAGGGTCACAGCATCACTACACTTTCCTCCCCAGTCTCAAAGTTCTGCCTGCCACTTCGAGCAAGCCCAGGTTGGAAGGGATCTTTGAAAATCACCTGGTCCAACCTTCCTGCTAGAGCAGGATCACACAGAGCAAACCACTTAGGCAAATGTCCAGGTAGGATTTGAATGCCTCCAGAGATGGACACTCCACAACCTTTCTCAGCAGCCTGCTCCAGGGCTCTGCCACCCTCTAAGGGAAAGATCTTTCCCTTAAGTTTATGTGGAACCTCCTGGGTTCCAGTTTGTGTCCATTGCCCCTTGTCCTGTCACTGGACAACACTGAGAAGAGCCTGCAGCCCTCAAGTCTGTTATTCCTGCTGAGGCTTCACTGTCCTCTTCTCTTTTATTCCCAGAAGCAAGGTCTGGACAGACACAATTCTTCCTGCATGTGTTCCTGCAGTGTGCCTGCTCCCCGTGGTGCCCACCGAAAAGACAAAAGGCAACAAGGAGCACAAACTGGAAGCCAGGAGGTTCCACTTGAACTTAAGGAGAAAATTCTTTGCTGAAGGTTCTGGAGCCCTGGAGGAGGCTGCCCAGAGAGGTTGTGGAGTCTCCTTCTGTGGTCTGTGGAGCCTGGAGAAGAGAAGACTGAGGGGGTTGTGAACAGTGCTCTGCAAGAGCTGAAGAGTGGAGGTCATGAAAATGGGGTTGGGCTCTTCTTAGTGGTGGCCAGTGACAGGATAAGAGGTAATGGGTCCAAACTAGAATACCAGAGGCTTCACTTGAACTCAAGAAGAAACTTCTTCAGTGTGATGGTGCTGGAGCCCTGGAGCAAGCTGCCCAGAGAGCTTGTGGAGACTCCTTCTCTGGAGAGCTTCCAAACCCACCTGGACATTGTGATCCTGGGCAAGCTGCTATGGGTGACCCTGCTTTTGCAGGGGAGTTGGACTGGATGGTCTCCAGAGGTCCCTTCCAACCCCCCCCCCCCCCATGCTGTGACTGTGGTGGGAGTGCCCTGGCATCAGCCATGTGCCAAAACCAGGAGCCCTTTTCCTTGGGGACATGCCTGGATGTAGCTCTCAGACAGCTTTCAAGTTTTCTTCTGCTTTGCCACCAAGCTCCTATTGCCCACAGCAATGCTTTGGCTGAACTCAGCTAGTCAAGGTGTGATTTGTAACTAGTACAGGGCTAATATTTCAACTTAATTAAGATTTCTCTTGCCTCAGATTGTTGCCTCAGGCGAGCTGAGCTGCTCACTGAAGATGCTGCAGACCAAAAGAGTATTGATGAAATATTTCACAGCTGCAAAGCAAAGCTGAGAGGATTTTTCAACCCAGCAGGAAAGTGGGTCCTGCTTCATGGCTGAACATAGAATCACAGAACTGTTGAGGTTGGAAGAGACCTCTGAGATGATCAGGTCAGCCTCACTCCTCACCTAGAGCTTACACCACTGGTCCTAAGCACTGCCACTAAACCGTGTCCCTCAGCACCACGTCCATGTGGCTTTTGAATGCCTGCAGGGATGATGACTCCAACACCTCCCTGGGCAGCCTGTTCCAGTACCTGAGAACCCTTCCTATGAAGAATTTTTTCCTAATATCCAACCTGAACCCTTGCTGGTACCTCCTGAGGGCATTTCCTCTTGCCCTGTCACTTGTTATATGTGGGGAAGAGACCAACCCCAGCCTCACCCCAACCTCCTTTGAGGCAGTTGTAGAGGGCAATGAGGTCTCCCCTCAGCCTCCTCTTCTGAAGACTAAGCAGCCTCAGGTCACTCAGAACTTCCTCATAAGACTTGTGTTCAGGTCAGCAAATTAAGCAAACTCAGCCACCATGTTTCAGACTCAAACAGGAAGCATTTTGCTTTCAAACCACATCATTAGGGATGTAGTTTAGATTTCAGGGACAGAAATCACAGAAGTACTGGGTTAAGGTAAACCAGACCTCAGGCTTTTAGCTTCATTGGGAATGCTGAAGCTATTCCCAGTCCCAGAGATGCCCTGGTGTTGGGTACAGGAAGGTGAAAGGATGATGAGTTCTGTGGTGGGTTCAAGAAAGTCCCCACCAGCCCCATGCATGCCAGTGGGGTGGGAGGTCACCTACAGCACACTTCAAAGGTCCAAGGTCCCTCTGCTGCTGTCATGTGTTAATCCAGCTGGATGGAAAGAGTGTTCAAACACAAAAGCAAGAAGCAACTTCCCAGCAAAACTGGACTCAGAGAATCAGAATGGGTTGGGTGGTAAGGGATCTTTAAAGGTCATCCAGTCCAATACTGAGAAGAAATAGCAACCCTGGGAACCTCCATGAGGGCTACTGTGTGAGAACATAGAATCTTAGAGCTGCTTGGGTTGGAAAATCTCTTTAAGGTCACCCAGTCCAACCATTCTCCAACTCTACCAAGGCTGCTGCTGACCCATGTCCCTCAACACCACAGCTCTGCCTCTTTTAAACACCTCCTGGGATGATGACTCCACCACCTCCCCAGGCAGCCTGTTCCAGTCTTTGAGAACCCTTTCAGTGAAGAAGTTTCTTCCTGAGTCCAACCTGAACCTCCCCTGGTGCAACCTGAGGTCATTTCCTTTCATCCTATGACTTGTTACTAGGGAGAAGAGACCAACTCCCACCTGGCTCCAATCTCCTTTCAGGCTTGTAGAGAGCCAGAAGGTCTCCCCTCAGCCTCCTTTTCTCCAGGCTGAACAACCCCAGCTCCCTCAGGAGCTTGCTGAACAACCCCTGTACTGTTTTTATCTGACAGAGGTTTTCAGGTGGCAGTTTAGAGGGCAAACATTTTACCTTGGGCAGAGTTGGGGGCACAGCTGGCCAAGCAGTAGCAGGCAATGCCCGTGGGTGAGGGCATCTTGCCCTGGAGCTGGGCAGGGGAAGGTTTGGGCTCCTCTGCCATCCCTGCTGTAGCTGCTTGTCCTGGCAGCACTTCCTAGCTCAGCTCTTGAGCTCATTAAGGAGCCACATGCCCCTTTCTCACACCTCGTAAAAGAGGCTGCTTAAAGCCGGGTGATAAAAGGCAGCATTAGCCTGGGTCACTGCAAGGCTCTGATCTCAGCTCCATGAGCTGCCTTGCTCTTCTGGGTGGCTCTCAGGCCAGGTGGAAATGATGTTTGAGCCTATCTGAACTTGCTTTCCTGCCAGCTTGCTTGCTTGAGAGACTAGCAGGGGTTTTACAGCTCTCTCCCAGGCGCAGATTGTTCTTCAGCAGCTTGTCCTGTCCCTGCTGAACTCCCCTGGCTCCCTCTCGCTCCAGGGGCTGAGTTTCTGACTGCCAAAGGAAATTTTGGACCTGCCTAATGGCAGCTCATGGCAGCCTTCAGCAGGTCTCTGCCCGGTTTTGTTCTTCCAGGTGATGGTGAACCCTGCAGCCTGCTCTTCCCCGGGGCAAAGGGCTCTGAGCACATTAACCTGGCTTTGAGCTGGAGTCGTTCAGCTTGGAGGAGAAAAGGCTTCAGGGAGACCTTGTAGTGGCTTTTCAGTACCTGAAGGGGACCTACAGGAGAGCTGGAAAGGGACTGTTTATAAGGACTTGTAGTGACAGGGCAAGGGGTGAGGATTTGAAGGTGAACCCTGCAGCCTGCTCTTCCCCGGGGCAAAGGGCTCTGAGCACATTAACCTGGCTTTGAGCTGGGGTTGGTTGGCTCGGAGGAGAAAAGGCTTCAAGAAGACCTTGTAGTGGCCTTTCAGTACCTGAAGGGGACCTACAGGAGAGCTGGAGAGGGACTATTTATAAGGCCTTGTAGTGACAGGGCAAGGGGTGAGGATTTGACACTAGATGAGGGTGAATTTAGCCTGAACATCAGGAAGAAATTCTTTACTGCGAGAGCGGTGAGACGCTGGAACAGGTTGCCCAGAGAAGCTGTGGACACCTGATCCCTGGAAGTGTTTAAGACAAGGCTGGATAAGGCTTTGATCAACCTAATCCAGTGGGAGGTGTCCCTGCCCACGGCAGGGGGATTTGGAACTGGATGATCCTTGAGATCCCTTCCAACCCAAACCCCTCTGTGACGCTTCATATGCTGGGGGGACAGGGAAGCGTGTGGCAGGGAGCACATGGAGAAGGCTGCTCTGGCTGCTCTTGCTCTGGTCACTGGAGAAATCCAGAGACCTCCTCTTTCTTTCCCTCTGCCTGGAGGACACATTTCTCTCCTATGCTAGTGTGCAAGGCAGAGTAACAGATGGTTTCTGTTAAACTCTCCCTTCTTTCCCTTTCCGCTTTCTTTAAAGAGACTCAGACAGGGAGGTGAGGACCCTGTCTGCTCTGCTGAGGACCACCTAATCTGATCAGGTCCCTTTTGGCATCAGGCATATCCAGGCTGCCTTCAACACAAAATTGCAACATGAGATTGAGTACAGCCCCTGGCAAGGAACTGTGGGGGCTGTGCAAGTCTGATGAACAGGAGAGCTATGGAGCTGCAGAAAGAACCTGCAGCATCCAGTGGTGAGATGCTGAAACAGGTTGCCTAGGGGGGTTGTGGATGTCCCCTTCCTGGAGGTGTTCAAGACCAGGTTGGATGGGGCCTTCAGCAGCCTGATATAGTGGCAGGTGTCCCTGCCCATGGCAGGAGAGGGTTGGAACTAGATGGTCTTTAAGGTCCCTTCCAACCCAAACCATAATACGACTCCATGATCCTGCAAGGCACTGTGGCTCCCAAGAAGCCCACATGGAGGATCACTGTGGTGTGAGACTGTGTGCTCCAAGGAGACCACCAGCAATGGGGACCTAGCAGTCACCTGCATAGGGATCTGAACTGATAAAAATCTCCCCTGTTGCTCCCCAAGCAAAAGTGTGTGCCAGCCCAGGTGGGCCAGCCTGAATGGCAGAGCCACCCTGGCAAGGGTCCACACAGACCATGTAGCCTTTGTGTCCTCTGACTAAAGATGGGGAGATAGGAACCATTTGCTGCTCCACAAACTGGGGATGGAGATAGTGCTGAGAAAAAAATGTTCAGCAGCTCTCAAGAGAGGGAAAGTCACTAAACCACAGACTGGTTGAGGTTGACAGGGACCTTTCTAGGTCATCTTCTGCAAACTTCTGCTCAAGTAGGGTCACCTAGAGCAGGCTGCATATGGACCATGTCAGTTGGACTTTGTCCATGACTTGAAACATGTCCAATTCCCATTGCTAAGATGGATAGTAGAGAGGAACTGTAGCCTGGGACACTTCAAAACAGCCAGCACAACATCCTCTGGTGGAGCTAACCCTCCTGTAGGGCTTCCAGCAGCTTTCTTGCCTGCAAGCCTGTGGCACCCTTCACTGCCACACCAGGACCACAATCAGTGCCTGGAAAAACATCCCCAGCACTGCTCTCCTGGTGAGGACTCTGGATTGGGAGGACCTCAACCCCTGCCCTCCTTGAGGGCCGGTGACAGGACCAATCCTTCTGGGAAGATGTGCAGAGAGAGACAAGGAGCCAAGCAGAGCCCCAAGGAGCCAAGCAGAGCCCCAAGGGCCCAGGCAGAGCCCCAGCACCCTCCTGGTGCCATTGCAACCCCTTGTGAGGTGGATTTCTGAATCCCCAGGGCCCATGGTGCCCTCAGCCCCGGCAGAGGAGGCTCGGGGAGAGCTGTACATTACGTCCCTGCCCAGTCAGGCACCCGGCAGGCTCTTTGGCTCCAGGACAGCCCTGGCTTGCTCTGCCTGCCCAGCATCCCTGGGACCTGGCTGTGGAGCAAGCAAGGAGGCTGAGCTCTGAGCAGAGAGCCCTGTGTTATTTTTGCTGTGCTCAGAGCCTCGCGTTCCTGTTTCCTTGTGCTATGTTTAGACAGCTTTGCAGGACGCACTTGCTCCCGCTCCAAAAACATCTTTTTTTCCTGCATGGCTCTGAAGCCTGACAGGAGAGGGGCAGGAGAAAGCCAAGGCAAGGTCCCAAAGTCTGTGTGCCTGGGCCAGGCAGACGGCACGAGCAGTGCTGGCGTTGGGCTTCCCTGGGCTTAGCGGCGTCGGCTTCAGCCTCTCTCGGTGAGCCCTGGAGCAGGCAGCCCAGAGAGGTTGTGGAGTCTCCTTCTCTGGGCCCAGAGACTTCTCTGAGACCCATCCAGATGCCTTCTCATGTGACCTGCCCTAGGTGATCCTGGACTCAATCTCCAGAGGTCCCTTCCAACCCCTAACATTCTATGCTTCTATCATAACCTCCATCTCACACATGGCACTTCCATGGCTCAGGGCATCTCATCATGATCTGCTGGATGAAGCTCTGCAGGACAGGGTGATTATGGCTACCTCACATCCCTTGCTCTTGAAGCACCCTTGGAAAAGCAAGGTGGAGAGCTGAGGAGCACATCTCTGCCAAGCTCTGGCATGAGGACTCTGCCAAACTCACATCAGCCCCTTGAACATCAGTTATGGCTTCAGAGCTGGGTGTTCAGCTCTCCCTGTTTGCTGAGGCCTGGGAAAGTGGGGTCAACCTTCAGGGAGACAAGTGTTAAATGTTCCCCTTCCTTCTCCAGCTCTGGCAGCTGAGCACTCAACTCTGCAGTGCCTAAGTGGAGAGATTATTAAGTGAACATGAACATCCTTGAGTCTAATCCACACGCAAATGCAAAGTTAAATTGAAACCAGAAGATGGCTTTAGCAGCACAGTTTAAAGCCATTAACCCTTGGGTGACATGGCCTGGCCTCCCCCTGCAGTGCCAGCAGAAGGTGACCCACCAGAAACTCAGGAGAAGGAGGCCCAGAGGACAGCTGTGGCTGCAGCTGACATCTGTGCTGCATCTCCAGTCCCCATGCCCAAACCTAGGGGTGCACCAGGACAAACAGTGACAGAACAAGAGGACACAGCCTCAAGCTGTGCCAGGGCAGGTTCATGCTGGGTGTTGGGAAGAAGTTCTTGGCAGAGAGAGTGATTGGCATTGGAATGGGCTGCCTGGGAAGATGGTGGAGTCCCCATCCCTGGAGGTGTCTAAAAGGAGGCTGGATGAGACACTTAGTGCTATGGGTTAGTTAATTAGAAGGTGTTGGGTGATAGATTGGACTCAGTCAACTCAGAGGTCTTTTCCAACCTGGTTAATTCTGTGGCTCTGTGAAAGTTAGGTCACTGGTGTGCACAGCTTGGGGGTCAGCAGCACTCCAAAGGGGAGGTGAATGGTACACCCCAGGAGGGCTCCCAGTCCTGTGCATGCCCTGGCATGGTCTGATTGTGCACCCAAAGAGGCTCTCTGCTGCAGTGCACCCACTGGACCCCCTTGGAGACCTGTAGACCTCTCAGGGGCAGCTGGGAGGAAAACACATGCCCTAGCTCAAAGTCCTGACACATCCCACTATAACTGTGGGCCATCCACTTGGGGTGCCCAGAGATCCTGCTTCTCTCTCCAACCTGCCTGTGTCAAGCGCTGGATCCCAGAGCAGGCACACTGCAGTGGTATCACCTTTGACCCCTAGAGTGTAGAGCCCCACAGGGAGGGGCACAAGGGTAGTCAAAACAAAAATTCATACTGGCCCTGGCCACAGAGCAAGGGGAGAGGGTTGGAGTGAAGATGGGAGATGCTCAAGGCAGCTGGGCCATGGTGAGCATGGGCAGAGTGATTGGGTGTGCCCAGGGAGAGAGCCATGGAACAACTCCTTTACTGTAAGGGTCCCAGAGCACTGAAACAGGCTCCCAGAGAGGTTGTGGAGTCTCCTTCTCTGGAACCTTTCAAGGCCTGTCTGGATGTGTTCCTGTGTGACCTGAGCTGGATTGTCTGGTCCTGCTCTGGCAAGGGGGGTTGGACTGGATGCTCTCTTTGCATCCCTTCCAACCCCTGACATCCTGTGAGCTGTGATCCTGCTCTGGCAGGGAGGTTGGACTGGATGATCTTTTTGGGTCCCTTCCAACCCCTAACATCCTGTGGTCCTGTGAACCACATCTCCTATGTGAAGGCAGAGCCACATCACCTTGTGCTCACCTGCCTGCCTATCCCTCCCTTCCCTTACTTCATCCTCCCCTATGGCTCCCTGCCCTCTTCTCTTACACTTGCTGCACCTCTCAAGCACTTCCCCAGCCTCCCCCTGTCATCAGCCCAGTGCCAAGCTAGGACCACGCCATGGAGTTTCTCCTCTCCCGTACACCCTCATCGTCTACTCAAACCCCTTTTGGACTCCCCAGAAAGCCTTCCTGGGGCTGGGGTTCCTCCCAGCTGCCCATGCCTTCCCCAGCAGGCTGATGCCAGCAGCCCATGGCTGTGCTGCACACCTGGCAGAGGAGAAAGTGACCTAAGAGCCGCAGAGCTCAGCCTGGGCACGCGGGGCTGGGGGCAGCGCGTTCCAGGCAGCTCAGGCAGCTGCCAACAGGAGCCAAGGTGCATGAGGAGAAGGTTTAGGACATGGTTGGCAGGGCCACAGCAGCCCCTGCTCCAACAACCACAGAAATATGTAAATGAGAAGCTCAGCCTCTTATTTATGAGGCTTCAGGATTCATTTTTCATTTGGGGGAATGCGAACGGACGAAAATATGAAATATTTCTCCGATGACAGAGTTTTCCAGCCTAAAAGCACATTCCTTGGAGGCAATGTGCATGTGCACGGGGGGGGCCACATGGGACCCAGCCTGGACCCTGCTGTGAGCTCTGCTTGACAAAAGGGTGGAGGCTGCAGGGCCAAGTCATAGAATCATAGAATCATAGAATGGTTAAAGTTAGAAGGGACCTCAAAGATCATTTAGTTCCAACCCCCTGCCATAGGCAGGGACAACTCCCACTAGTACAGGTCACTCAAGGACTCATCCAGCCTGGTGCTGAACACCTTCAGGGAGGTTGTGGAGCACAGAAGCACCGAATGTGATCAAAGATCACATTCGGTGCTTCTGTGCTCCACAACCTCCCTGGGCAACCTGTGCCAGTGTCTCACCACTGTGGCATGGTGTGTCCTGTGGTAGAGCTGTGGTGGGAGAGCAGGGAGGGTCTTGCCAAAGCAAAAAAGCCCTGTAGGGATGCTGGATGGGACAGAGCTGGAAGCAGGGGACAGAGCTAAGCTGTGCCTGGTGCAAGGGGAGATAGGGCAGATTGTACCTCCTGGTCCTCCTGCTTCACGAGCAGAGCAAAGGTTCAGCCTCCTGCTGCACACTCAAAGGAAGTTTCCTCCTCTTAGCATCTACAAAAGGCTCAGTCGTGGCAGCACCTGAATTTCCCAAGGAGTTCAAGTATCCCTGTTAATTACAATCAATCACACAGAATAGTGTGGGGGTTGGAATGGACCTCTGGAGATTATCCAGCCCAACACACCTGCTAAAGCAGGGGCACCCACAGCAGCTTGCCCAGGATCACAATGGCCAAGTGGCTTTGCAACCTCTCCACAGAAGGAGACTCCACAGCCTGCTCCAAGGCTCCAGAACCCTCACAAAGAAGTTTCTCCTTAATTTCAAGTGGAACCTCCTGGGCTCCAGTTTGTGCTCCTTGTTGCCTCTTGTCCTGTCATTGGGTACCACTGACAAGAGTCTGGCCCCAGCCTCTTGCCTCCCACCCTTTAGCTCTTGCCAAGCATTGAGCAGATCCCCTCTGGGGCTGCTCTTCTCCAGACTCAACAGTCCCAGGGTTCTCAGCCTTTTCTCCTCACAGAGATGTTCCAGGCCCCTTCATAGCCTCCACTGGAGTCTCTCCAGTAGTTCGCTGTCTTTCTTGAGCTGGGGAGCCCAGAACTGGACACAAAACTCTAGATATGGCCTCACTAGGGCAGAGCAGAGTTGGGGAAAAACCTCCCTCAACCTGCTGGCCACACTCTTCTGAATGCATCCCAGAATTAGTACTGGCTCCTTCAGGTCAGTGTTTCCCTGCCCTCCATGTGCCCCAGGGGGAAAGTCAAGACTGCTAGAACCTGTGCAGTCTAAAAATTTAGGATTCAGACTATAAGGACCACATCTCAGGGGCCAGACCTTGCTGCCTTCCAGCACCATCAGTATCTCATGAACCAAGCACTCTGCCTTATGGTTCTCCCTATTCCCACTGCTCTCCTGGAAGTCTATTCCAGCCCTTACCTTTCAGGACCAAGAGTAAACAACGAGCCCCTTGCCCTTACTGGCCCTCACCAGCTCACACTGACCTATTCCCATGGGAGCTGTGTTGAGCCGAAGCCAAATCCTCTTGTGGTACTGGAGTAGGAGGGTTCCCCTGGGCTGAGGCCACTGCTGGGTTTGGTTTCCTGGGGACATCACCATGAACCCATCCACCCTGTGGTGGGTGCACCATTGACCTCACCAGAAATGCAATGCATTTGGGATGGGATCAACCAGAGGTGAAGCTCCACTCTCCTCCCCAGGCACCAGTCCCTTCTCTCCGTTGACTCTCATTACACTCAACTTCCTATGCATGGCCCAGCTCAGCCTAGCTTCTGGCAATTCTCCTTTATGCTGGGACACTTTCAGGTCCTCAGACCCACTTTTCCCTGAATATCTGCCTGGTCTCTTTAAGCTGAGTTCACTCTCACTGTGATTCTTGGGGAGCAAGCCATTATTGCAGGGGATACCAACCAGCTGTGTACCTTGTTAGCACCTTCAGCCTCTGAGCTCTTCAGTTCTATTAGAATCACAGAATCCTCAGGGCTGGAAGGGACCTCAAGGATCATCTAGTTCCAACTCCCCTTGCCATAGGCAGGGACACCTCCCACTAAACCAGGTTGCTCAAGGCCTCATCCAGGATGGCCTTGAACACCTCCAGGGAGGAGGTAGCCACAGCCTCCCTGGGCAACCTGCGCCAGCATCTCACCACCCTCACTGGAAAGAATTTCCTCCTAATCTCCAGTTGAAATTTGCCCTCCTTGAGCTTCAATCCATTCCCTCTCATCACTACAAGGCCTTGTAAAAAGTCCCTCCCCAACTTCATTGTACCCCTTTTCAGGTACTAGAAGACTACTCTAAGGTCTTCCTCACTGTAAAAAATTTCTCAACCTCATCTCCAACCTCAATTTCTCCTCTCCCAGCTCAAAGCCATTGCCCCTCATCCTGTTGCTACAATCCCTGAAGCCAGTCCCTCCCCAGCTCTCCTGTAGCCACCTTCAAGTACTGGAAAGCCACAGGAAGACCTCTCCAGAGCCTTCTCTTCTCCAGGCTGAACAACTCCAACTCTCTCAGCCTGTCTCCATAGGGCAGGTGGCTGGTCCCTAAACTTCTCCTAGGCCAGGAGAGAGAAAGAGTCCATCCAAAACACCACTCATCTGACAGAGGTGGTTCTTCACTTTGCTTCAGGTGAAACTTTTCTGCTCACCATGCATGTTCTGAATCCAGCTCCTCTGTTGTGTGTCCCCATCAGCAAAGACCAAGTCTAAAATAGTAAATTCTGGAGCCATCTATCAGCTGCCACATACCAGAATAGTCAGTAGCATTTGTTCTCCAATCTATATCTGGAAGTGAAAGGCTCCCTGTGTGACAGTAAGATTTATGAGCAGTCATGATTAAGGGGCATACCCAGACTGCTTGCTCCTGTGCCTAAAAAGGACTTGAGCCCAACCACCATGAACAGCCTTCCCCTCTCCTCCCCCCACCCCAGGCCATGCTGCTCCATGGGTTCACGTTAGAAGCAGAGCTCAGCCAAAACATCCTTCCACAGGGCCCCTCTGCCTCAGCTCCCCAGGGGATGGACACAAGGACTCCATCCCACCCATCAAGTTTCCTCACAGTGGCTGCAGTAACTGCAGCCTCTGAGCTGACCCAGGAATTCTTGAGCATCACCATGATCATGCAACACTTCAGTTCACAATCACCTTTTTACGAGCTGCAGATCCCAGCCTGGGGGCAGCTGCAGTGCTCTGGAGGTGCCTGTTCCTCAACACAGTCATGGAGACATTTCTCCTTCTCCCAAAGCACAAACTGCAGCCAAACTCAGTCAAACCTCAACCGCACCAACTCCCAAAGCAGGTTTCTGGCACGTACGCACTCATCATATTTCTGCATCACTGAGGTCATCTCGTGCCCCTCACACATTCCCTCCTTCCTTCACCACAGCCACGTCCTGCACCAAATGTCCTGTGATGGGCTGCCCCCCACACAGCTCTGCAACACCTTGGCCTCAGCCACACAGCTTGGCAAGCCCAGCATTGCCCTCCTTTTGACACAGCAGCTGGGCTCTTGGCTGGCCATGCTTGCTGTAAGCAGCAACCTGTGATGACATCAGTGAGGCAGAGTCACAGCCATCTGCCCCTTCCCTAGTCTGTGCCATGCCCAGATTTGCTGTTGGTGGGACTTGATGTTGGGATTGGGGTGGGATACCATAAAAAAGTGACATGGTGGAGCAAGCTCACCAAGATCATTAAGAGGCTGGAGCAGATAGTGCTCATTAAGAGGCTTGAGCAGACAGTGCTCATTAAGAGGCTTAGGTTTCTTTAGCTAAGGCTCATTAAGAGGCTGAAGGAAGTGGGTTTCTTCAGCTAAGGAACTATCTAATTGCTGCCTTCTGCTGCTCAATGACTTATGAAGACAAAGCTAGACTCTTCTCAGAGGTGTGAAGTGAAGGACCCAGGGGCCACCAGCACAACTTACAGCAAGAGAAAATTCAATGTGATGTGACAAAAAAGATTTTCACAGCAGGGGTGGAAATCCTCCCTGGAGATGCTCACAAGTAGCCTGGACAAAGCCCAAAGCCACCTGGTCTCTTCTTGGGGCTAGCCCTGGGTGGAAATCCACCTCAAAGGTGTTCACAAGTGGCCTGGACAAAGCCCAAAGCCACTTGGTCTCTTCTTGGGGCTAGCCCTGGGTGGAAATCCACCCTGGAGATGTTCACAAGTGTCCTGGACAAAGCCCAGAGCCACCTGATCTCTCCTTGAGGCTTTGAGGTGGCGGCTGGATGGAAGACACCAGAGATTCCTCCCTGCCTGCAGGTCTGTGCCATACTACGATGTCCTGAGTACTTTGGTGAGCAGCACATGGGCTGGGCTTTCATTCCAGCTCATGGAGCTCTCTTCCCCAAACATAAACACTGCTCTTTTCAGGAAAATCTGCCTGCCTCCCTCCAGAGCCAGGGAGCCACACCGCCAGTCATAGCCCGGCCATTGATTTACTGGTGTGACTAGGGCCAAGTTGGACAGCAGCTCCACGTCCAGATCCAGCATGCTTGAAATGCAGGAGAAACCCAGGCAATCAGCTGGGCCATCTCATCCTAATCTAGCTCAGGGCCTTCATGGTGATGGGTGTAAAGGGCTTGCAGATGAAAGCCACTGGGGGAGGGCATCCATCACTGCCAGCCTGCTGCTGAGCGCGGCAGCCCTCGGGAGGTTGCGTCTCCTTCTCCACCTCGCTTCCTGTTTGCGAAGCCTATGGCAGCAGCCCCTAATTAATTGTGGCTTGAAATTATTCAGGCGCTTCTCAGGGGAATAAATCATCTTCCCTGGCTCGACAGGGTGGATCACAGAGAAGGCACAACCCAGAGGGAAAAGGGGAAAGGGAAGAAAAAAAAGCCTGGGTGAGCAGGGCTGCGTCTGTCCGAACGCACTTGCCCCGCTCTCGGTTGGTGCCAAGCCCCAGGGCTGACCTCCATCCTCTGCACGTTTTGGAGCTGAGCTCTCCTGTTCCTTCACTGTTCCAAGGGCCGAGCTCCCTCCGGCTCGTACAAAGCGTCTGCAGCCACCTCCCAATCCACCCAATCCAAGTGAATTTTCCTTGGGAATTACTTTCACTACTTGCTGCTGTCAGAGGGCCACGAGCCGCGGTTGCCATGATGATGGTTGAAATCCAGTTTCCCTTCTAAGCCTTTTTTTTTTTTTTCAGTGATATTTAGAGCTCAAATCAGCTCAGTTTTGGTTGAAAGTTTCCACTCTTTGGGCTGGAGCCACAAGTGGATTTTTCAGGCAATTGGAACCGACTGGGCTCAGTCATTTCTGAGTCACACACACATGGAAAAATCCACATTTCCGCAGAGACGCGTTGGACATGTACGACTCAAAACCAGCTGGAGCAAGAGACTTCAGACTTGGCTTGTTCCAGAGTCCACACCGAGGTGTAAAAACCCAAGCCAGGTTTGGAGAAGCTCACATTGGCATTTTCACACTTCCCTCCCCCTGCCATCCAAAAAAGCAAAAAAGAAAAGAAAGAGGAGAAGCCGTCGAGTGGTGTGCGGCGGGTGAGAAGACACGCTGTTCTCTCCCCCGTTGCTTTACATTGCCTTTCTCCAATGGGATAATCCCAGAGGATTAGCATTTAAAGTAATGAATGTTTAAAGTTAGCAAGAGAAGAATTTCAGCAATGTTCAATTCTTCCTAAGCCCCTTAAATGGAGCCGAGCTGAGGGGGCCTCGAACAGGGAGACATCAGTCAGCTTCAGAAGTGAAGCGGAGCAAGCGGAGCCAACTGTCCTAGACCAAGGAGGAGAAGAGTCACTGCCACCCTGAATGGCTGAGCAGCTTGGGCAGCCTTGGTCTAACCAGCCCCCAGAGGCAGTGGGGAGCAGCTTACTCCATGGCATTTGCTCCAAGGCTCTGGCAGGAGCTGCCTGGGACTGCAGTGTGGCAGAGGCAGGAGCAGGAGCCAGCGTCTTAGACACCAAACCTTCAACCACAAAGCCTTTCTCTCTTCCCTTAATGAGCTGGGATCAGACCACATGAATCCTGCTGCTGGAAATTTCTGCCTTCCCCTCCTCGATTCTCCAAGGCAGTTGCCAGGCACGGTATGAGAAGCCACCAGACATCAAAGGTAGCTCCTGGGAGAAGTGACCATGCTTGTCCAGCTGGGTGGTGTATGGTTGCCACCAGGTCTGCTATTCCACTCCCAAGCTGCCAGCTGAAGGAAGAGGGGTGTGTGTGTGTGTGTGTGTGGTGTGTGTGAGTCTCCATCCCCACCCCACAGCCATGGGGCACCTCCAGGTGTGGGGCTGTGCCAAGTGCTTTCCCTAAGGAGCTGGCCAAAGGAGACTCTAGTTCAAGGACTTTCCAAGAGGCCAATCTGTGGAGGCATCTGCCTGTGCCCAGGGTGCTGCCCAGGGAGCAGCAGGCAGGCTGTGGGCAGGCTGCAGACCCATTGCCTTGCCCAGTCCCCCCAGCTCTGTGTTCTGGGCGGTGTGGAGCAGGGAGGTGCCTGCAGAGGAGAAGCAGAGCAATGGCTGTGATAAGTTGGGTATTTCACACCCTTCCCTGCCAAGGAAGGGTGGAAGTGGGAGGGAGAGGCCAGGAGGTGCAAGGCGCTGGGAGAGGAAACCAGCTGCATGAGTCACCACGGCAGCCAGCAACTGATGGGCAGGACACCCACAGGAAACACCATTTCCCCTGGATAAGGTGCAGAGGACAAGCTGGCACCAGCCCACGGGCACAGGTTGTCCCAGGCAGTGCTGGGTGTAGGGGACATGCAGAAGCAGCAGAGCCGAGCAGAGAACATGTCAGAGCTCTCCTATACCATCAGCCCTGATGTGCTGGTTCCCCTGTGGGACCCCTCTCACACCAGAGGTCTAGCACTGGGCTTTGGTGCCCAGGCTGGTCAGCCTTCTGCTCAGGCCTTTGAGCAGCTAAGCCTACCACCCCAGACAAGATGAGCTCCTCTTCCTCCTCCATCCTACAGCACTCACACAGGTGGTCAGTACCTGAGACCAGCACTCTGAGCACTGCTTCAGGCCAAGGCTTTGCTCACCACAGAATCAGAGAATTGTTTTGCTTGGAAAGGCCCTCTGAGATCATTGACCCCAAGCACCCACCTAACACCACCATGGCCATCAGACCATGTCCCCAGCTGCCATGTCCACACTGTCACATCAGCTGCTGGAACTTCATCTGCTGAGGTGTGCACATTCCTGATGCCCCCCAGCAAACTCACAGCCAGAGGATGCTTCCACCCCTGTTTAATGGCCTGGTGGCCTTGCACACTAAAAGTCTGAGCAATTTGAGGCTTTTCCCACCTGTGCCCCAGGGTCTGCATACACCCCATAGAATCAGAGAGTTCTTTCAGCTGCAAGAGACCTCTAAGATCATCGCTACAGCAGTTGCTGCACCATCTGCTAATCCCTTCCCAGCAGAGTAGGGGAATCAGGAAAAGAGGAGGAGAAATTAAAATGGATCTAATGAATCACAGAATCCTCAGGGCCAGAAGGGACCACAAGGATCATCCAGTTCCGACCCCTCTGCCATGGGCAGAGACACCTCACACTAGGATCAGGTTGCTCAGAGCCACATCCAGCCTGGCCTTAAAAACTTCCAGGGATGAGGCTTCCACCACCTCTCCGGGCAACCCCTTCCAGATCCTCACCACCCTCATGCTGAAGAACTGCTTCCTAACATCCAGTCTGAACCTACCCAAACTAACACCCCCAGTATAAAGTGGTACACAGCCCAGTGTGTGCACAGTGGCCACACCAACCAGAAGGAAGTCTTCAGGAGGAGAAAGAGGAGCAGCAGACTCAGGAGAAGACCCTTCTCAGAAGATTTCCCCCTTTATTTTGAGTGTGAAAGTTATGGTCTGAGACGTATCTGTAGCCAAGTCAGGTCAACTGCCCTGCCTGACTGCAAACTGCTAATGGTCTGCAGCCCACAGCTGGCCTGGCATCTGACCCAGTGAAGCCAGGACACCTAATCTGGGCAGACACAAGGGCTATGGTGATGGCCTAGCAGAGCTGGGAACAGGACAGTATCTTCTGACTTCCAGGAAACATCTGTGAGATGATGGAGCTGGTGTCTCAGAGCAGGTTGTGGAAGTCCTGCCACGTAGGTCACTCCAGGCTTGTCCCCAGGGAAGTCCTGGAGGAGAGCACATGAGCAGTTCTGATGTGGAGGGAGAGCAGGACACACTGCCCATCAGGGCTCTTCAGCCCCTCTGTCCTGGACTGCCATCTCCTCCAAGAGCTGGGGGCACAGGGGGAGCCAGCAAGCTGTGGGCATCGCCTGACTGAGACCTTCCTGGTAGTGAGTGAGCAGATGTGGGAGGCACAGAAATGTTCCCAGGCACCACAGCACGTGAGCTGGGGCTGGCCCTGCCATCTTCCCAACAGCTCCCACAAGCTGGAGAGTGACCTCAGGCCACTGCATAGGTCATGCCTAGGACCAGGATGGAACTCCAGGTGTTGACATCAGGCAAGAGTCAAAGGCAGGCAGGGGACCTGAGGGCAGTGCATGATGCCACCACAGTGATCCTTGCCACATGAGCTCACAGAACCATAGAACACATTGGGTTGAAAGGGATCCTCAAAGGTCACCTTGTCCCCCCCTCTGCAGTCAGCAGGGGTCAGCCACCTCTTTTCTGGCTGTCGAGCCTCTCCATCCCTGCAGCCCACCTCATTCCACAACACATCACCTCCCACGGGCAATGGCATCTCCAGCAGCTCCCCGATGGGGACATGAGCCCCATCCCGGCTCCCGGGGTGATGGGAAGGGGCAACAGAAGGAAAATGTGGTCAGGCAGAGGAAACGGAGGAGGAAGAAGCAGTCTGAACCAGGTTGGGAATGGGCCAGAGTCAGTGCCCACACTGATGCCCAGAGATATTGCTGGGATCTGAGGGGCATGGCACAAAGTCGGCGGGGGGAGTAAGGGGGAGGGCTTTTGGATGCTCTGCCACCCTGCTGTGGCCCATGGCCAGGTGCTTCCACACGCCAGGGCTGCACAGGCCATGCTGCTCTGATAGCTTTTCCCAGCCTTTAACCTGATGTTCCCCTGCCAGGACTGCTCTCTGCCACGAGCGGGGAGAACAGGCTGTTCCCTTCCCCTCTGCTGCTGCTCCCTGTCCCTGCGAGCACCACCATGCCTGCCCTTGCCAAGGCTCTGCAAGCCCCATCCCAACCCCCAGACTGGCCCCATGGAGCCATGCTCTCTGCCCTTTCTTTCTCAACACCCCAGAGGCAGCGCGGGCAGTGCCCTGGCATCTATCCCGCCGTGCAGCCACCCCGACGCGCGCCCAGGTCCGCGCGGCACAGCCTGGCATGGATGTACACACACACACTCCAGAAAGGGCATTTGCTGGAGAACACCCCAAAACACGTCATCTGCTGAAGTGGCCTGGATTTCCCAGGGCTGCCAAGGCTGCTTGGGGAGCTTGTGTGCCACCAGAAGCCAAAATCTCTGTTCCCCGTGCACACAGAAGGCCTCAGAGCAGTGCCCGGCAGTGCCAGGCTGAGGCACCATGACGGGATGCAGGGAAGGGTACTGGCAGTGATGCTAAACCCAGCAGCCACACAGGACTGGCCCCCGGATTTTAAAAGGCAGCCTGGAAATCAGGTGCCAAAGCCAGCCCTGCCCTCTGCCCTTCAGGTAAGCAGAGTGGCAGGGATGTCCCAGTGCCCACCAGCTACATCCCCACTCACTGGCCTCCCTGCCACGGTGCCAGGGGAGAGGGTGGGGGTGGAGGAGAAGCGGAGGCCACGCTGGGGCCGGGCGGGGGGGGAGCAGTGCAGACACCATCCTCACGGCTGTTGGGCTGCTTCCACCAAGCAGAGGGGTTTGGGGGGTGGTGTTTTATATCTCGGTTTTGTTGGAAGGGTTCTGGTTTGATTTCCTCCTCCGCCAAGCACTAAGCGATCGCTCTCTCCCCCTTGGCAGCAGCTGCCTGTCTCGTGGTGTTGACCTTGGCTGGGCTTCCTCCGCGGCTGGAGCGGAGTCACACCATAAATTCCCTGTCTTCTAGGAATCCAGCATGGGAAAGGAAAGGAACACGAAAGAGAAACGTGGATTAAAATATTTTGCATCTTAGCACACAAGAGGGTTGGCATCAGAGCAGGCAGATGGCCTCCCTCGGAGCAGAAGTGTTGCCTGCGCAGCCTGGGCACCAGCGGGTTTGGGTGCTGGGACAGCTGGCACCTCACAGCACCCGCAGCCAACTGTGGGGAGCTGTCCTTATCGCCATGGCACAGCACATCCTCACAGCTGGCACCTCATGGCACCCGTGCCCAGCTGTGGGGAGCTGTCCTTGTTGACAAGGGAGAGCCATGGCACAGCACAGCACGTCCTCACAGCTGACACCTCATGGCACCCATGCCCAACCACAGGGAGATGCCCTTGTGCCAAGGACGAGCCATGGCATGGCATGGCATGGCACAGCATGCCCCTAGGTATGCATAAAGATGCGCACAGGGCACTGCCCAGCAGCCTTTGGGGCAGCAGGACAAACCAGCCAGGAGAGCCATGGCATGGCATGGCACGTCCTCACAGCTGGCAACTCATGGCACCTGTGCCCAACCACAGGGAGATGCCCTTGTGCCAAGGAAGAGCCATGGCATGGCATGGCATGGCACAGCATGTCCCCAGGCATGCATAAAGCTGAGCACAGGGCACTGCCCAGCAACCTTTGGGGCAGCAGGACAAGCCAGCCAGGAGAACCATAGCATGGCACAGCATGTCCTCACAGCTGACACCTCATGGCACCCACGCCTGACTGCAGGGAGACGCCCTCGTGCCAAGGAAGAGCCATGCCATGGCATGGCATGGCACTGCATGCCCCCAGGCATGCATAAAGATGAGCACAGGGCACTGCCCAGCAGCCTTTGGGGCAGCACAAGCCAGCCATGGTGCATAAGGTTGGATGTTGACCTGGGAACAAGGCTGAAGCTTGTGTGGGAGACAGGGATGCTGCTGGGGCAAGGGCTGTGCCTTTTCCCACCACCCATGATGGCCCATTGTGCCAACCACACCTGTGCCCAGCGCTGTGAGCTTCCCCTGGCAGTGCCCTGGCTGGTGTTCTCCACAGTTTGTGTGGCTCTGAGGGTAATTGAAGCCTCCTTGCCCAGCCCTGGTGCAGAGAGCCTGGCAGAGCAGCTGTGAGGCGAAGCAGAGGACACCAAGCCCCAGTTGCTTTCCCCAGCAGAGGAGATGCAGCACAGCCTCTAATTGAATCCAGCAGGGCTGCCTCACACAGACAAAACACAGCAGTGACTCAGAGCACTGGGCTGAGCAGACACAACCATCCCAGTGCCCAGCAAGATGGGAGAGCACCCTAGGGTGGGGTGCCCAGCCCAGCATGGTGATACCACCCCATGGACTGCCAGGAGAGGTGACCCCTGTGTGTGAGAAGTACTGGGAGAGAGTCCTTGCCCACGGCAGGAGGGTTGGAACTGGGTGATCTTTAAGGTTCCTTCCAACCCAAACCATTCTGTGATTCTAAGCCCTGAGTCCAATGTTCTCTTGGGTGAGCAGGAGCCTGGAGGAGCTGGGGGTGCTGAGGACATTTGGGCAATGGGTGCTGTGGAGCAGGACACCCACCAGTGCTGTTGGTACTGCCAAAGCCCCCTGGTGCAAGGTGCTGCACAAAGCCAGAGCAGGCTTTAAGCTGGACCACGGAGCTGAGGATGCCTGAGAAGGGTGTCAGGGGGCTTGGGTGTCCCCCACGGGTGGCTGTGTACCCTCCTGCATGGAGAGTCAGGACTTGGCAGAGCTTGTGGAGCTCATTGGCAGGTTGGTGCAAGGGGCAGTGACTCAAAAACGAGGCTACAATCCTTTGCCACCTTGCTCCCCTCTGCCTGGGCTGGGTATTAGCTGAAGAACACCATGCAGGCATGGGGCAGGGACTTCTGAAGGTGCCCCAAGGAAGGAAGGGCACAGTCAGACAGGGCTGGCAGCTGGAGCACTGGCAGGAGATACAATCTTGCTTTGTTTCCACACAGGAAAAAAAGCCTTCATGTCTATCCCTGGGAACTCTGAGAGTGGTGAAGCCAAGACAGGCAGGGTCCCTCCTAAAGAAGGGCCTCTGGGGGGGAGTCTGGAAGTGATGAGGTTATGGGGACAGGTGTGTGCTGTGCTCAGGTAGCAGGCTGAGGTGGTGTGTGTGCTGGGGACACCAAAGCACCACGTATTTGACACTTCCCAAGGGCCTCATTTCCCAGAACTGGAACCTGCTTTAAGCCCAAGCAGCTGGGAGGAGGGCCCCAGTCCCCCTGGCTGTGAGCGATGCTTCTCATCTCGCCTAGAGCACTTCCCTGCAGCCATCCCAACACAGAAGAACATCAGAGGAGCTCACACTTTGCTTCCCCTGAGCTTTGAGGGGTGGGGAAGAGGCAAGACATGAAAATAAAGCAGAGTGTCCAAACTGGCTGGGAGGGAAGAGGAGATGGATTAGAAATGGAACTTCATGGAGTTCAACTAGGGCAAGTGCAGGGTCCTGCCCCTGGGGAGGAACAACCTCCTGCAGCAGGACAGGTGAGGAAGGACCTGCTGGGAAGCAGCTCCAAGGAGAAAGACCTGACAGTGCTAGTGGACAACAAATTCACCAGGAGCCAGCAATGTGCCCTGGTGGCGAAGAAGGCCAAAAATGTCCTGGGGTGTGTGAAGAAGAATATGGCCAACACCAGGGCGAGGGAGGTTCCCTTCCCTGCTCCCCAACTCTGCCTTGGTGAGGCCACATCTGGAGTATTGTGCCCAATTCTGGGCTCCCCAGTTCGAGAGAGACAGGGAACTACTGGAGAGAGTCCAACAGAGCCTGGAGCATCTCTATGAGGAGCAAAGGCTGAGAGCCCAGGGGCTGTCGAGCCTGGAGAAGAGCAGCCCCAGAAGGGATCAGCACAATGCTCAGCAAGAGCTAAAGGAGCTGTGGGGGGCAAGGGGATGTGGCCAGACTCTTGTCAGTGCTGCCCAGGGACAGGACAAAGGACAAGGGGCACAAACTGGAACACAGGAGGTTCCCTATGAAGATGAGGAGAGATTTCTTTGCTGTGAGGGTGCTGAGCCCTGGAGCAGGCTGCCCAGAGGGGTTGTGGATTCTCCTTCTCTGGAAAGATCCCAAACCTATGTGGATGCCATCCTGGGCTGCCTGCTGTGGGTGAAAGATGTTGGACCAGAAGTCCCTTCCAACCCCTATCATTCTGTGTGTGCTCACCTCTCCAGGCAGCACAATTGGGACTCACACCCCCATCCTCTCCCTCTCTACTTCCCACAGGTTGATTTTCTAAGGGTGTTCTCTGCAGCTGTGGAGCAGAGCTGCAGGGCTTAGGATGGAGGAGTGACCACCACTCCCAGCTTGGCCATGGCAGGGTGTCCATGTCCTCACACTCCAGGCTGCAGCCACGGGTCAAATGGCAATGGGGGAAGCACTCCTGAGGGACCCATTCTCATCCCCTTGCTACCACAGGCAACTGCTTGGGTAATCCTCCTCATAAATGTTCTGAGCTCCATCTTGAACCCAGGCAGGCTGTTTGCAATGCAGGACGGGTGCCAGGCTTTCTAGTTCACCAGAAATGTCGTGTTTGTTTGGTTTGTTTCGTCTGGGCCAGAGCCAAACTGGATCTGCACCAGAGCTGGGGGATTTATTTTTTTTTTTTTTTAAGTTCCTGGTGAACCACAGATTTCCCAGCCTCACCAGGGCTCGTCTGGTTGATGTTCCTGTCAGCTTCACTCCTCACACCAGCGACAAGGTGGTGGCATCTCAGCTGTGGTGGCGTCTGGGGCTCTGAGCATCATCCCAGGGATGCTCCCTGGTGATGCCATCAGCTGCCAATCCAGGCTGGGCCCACCAAGAGGGTCCTCTTCCATTGCTGCCACAGTGGCATGGAGGTGTTTGAATCACAGAACGTCAGGGGCTGGAAGGGACCTTGAAAGCTCATCCAGTCCAACCCTGCTGCAGAGCAGGATCTCGAGCTGCAGGGCTGTGCTGAGCTGCAGGTTTTGCCCCCACTTGACCCCAGGAGAGGCTGTTGGAGGGTTGCCTTTTGAAGAAGGTTGTTCCTCTTGCTTGCAGCCTAACCATGTTCTCAGCCAGCTGATAGCCATCTGCTTTTCTGCCAGCACTGTCCTCTAGCCTAAATAGCTCTGATCCCTCCTGCTGTTTACTCCCAGATGTATTTATAGACCAACTCTCTCTCAGCCTTCATTCTCCTAGACTAAACAAGCCAAGCTCTTTCAGCCTCTTCTCATAAAACCAGCTCTCCTCCCACCTCTTCCAGTCCTGAATCCTTCATCATGTCTGTGAGTGAGCAGAGCCAGGACTGGGGCAGCTCTTGGCAGTGCCCACTCAATGGCATGGTACCAGCCAGTCATAGAACCATAGCATCATTAAGGTTAGAAAAGACCTCTAAGATCATCAAATCCATCCTTCTAGCCAACACCTCCATGACCACTAGACCATGTCCTGGAGTGTCACATCTACTTGATGAATAGAATCAGTCCTTGCTGCAAGCATCCTGCCAACTGGATTTGTCCTTTCCAGGGCCACATTGGTGTCTCCTGTGGTCCTAGACATCTCTTTCTCTTCTGTTTGGACTGTCATGGGCACCTTTGGGGGTGTTGTGCAGACTGTGTCCTAACACTTTTCCTAGTCCAGCCTTCCCAGGAGACTGGTTCAGTCCTTTTCTGTGTCCATGATGTTCTCCCAAGGAGGCAGCCTAGCAACTTTCATCAGTGACTCCATAGTTTCAGGACCAGCTCCAGCATCTGCCCTCCAGCCATGGTTCATGTTTCAGCGCATGCTCTTTCTGTCCTCCCTCATTTAGTTCCTCCCCATCCAACAGCCCAGCCTCTGTCCCCATTCCACCACCTTTCTGCTCTATTTCCATGCAGCTCTTTCCTATGCACTTTGCCAAATGAAGGGCAGATGGAGAAATCCTGGCAGCAGCCCCAGGCAGATGCAACAAGCACATTGCTGTGGCGGTGCAGGGTCCTGGATCAGGCTGTCCTGGAGACTCAAAGAGAGTGGACATCTCTGTGTCTTGCCCTGGAGATGGACTGGTGGACGAGATCTAGGTCCCAGTCACTAATGCAGACACTGCACCTTCAACAGCAGAGGACTGATTCCCAGTATCCACTGGCAAGTGTCATCTGGAAGGAGATTGTGGTCCAACCTCTCCTCACAGTGGTCTCTGTCCTAGAGCATGGGAGCCACCAAGGGAGGAGCAAGGACCTGGGATGGTTTCATGTGGCGAAGAGGAGGCAGTAAAAGACCTTCTAGGGCTTAGGCAGAGAATTTGCCAGCTGTTGGAGCCCATATCCTCCAGCCAGATACCAGCAGGGTGCATTTGTGAAAGGAAAGATCCTCCTGATGTAGTCATAGAATCATGGAACGGTTTGGAGTGGAAGGGACCTTTAAAGGTCATCCAGTCCAACCCCCTGCAGCCAGCAGGGCATCCTCAACCAGAGCAGGTTGCTCACAACCCCAAACCACCTGACCTACAATGGTGCCAGCCATGGGGCAGCTCCCATCTCTCTGGGCAGCCCAGGCCAGGCTCTCCCCACCCTCAGTGCCACACATTTCTCCCTTCTCTCAAGTCTGAATCTCTCTCTTTCAGTCCAAACCATCACCCCTTGGCTTGTCACCACAGACCCTGTTCAGAAGTCTGTCCCCAGCTTCTTACAGGCCCCTTTAAATACTGAAAGACCACCAGAATGTCTCCCTTAAGCCTTCTCTTCTCCAGGCTGAACAACTCCAACTCTCTCAGCTTGGCCTCTCAACAGAGGTGCTCCAGCCTTCCCACCAGTCTTGTGGCCCTACAGAGACTAGGAAGATCAGTTTTGGGCTGCCAAAGGCTCAGGACTGTGGCCACACAGCAGAGACCTTTTTGTCCCTGGTGAAGGGACACAGGAACAGCCTCGTGCCATGAACCCTCAGAAGTGCACCAAAGGCTCTCTCCACCATCTTGCAACACCCTTGGCTCTCCAAAAGCCAGCTGATTTCTGAGAGCAAAATGTGTCTGCCCAGCATGGGGTGGTGGTAGCATGGACCTCACGCTGACAGCAAGCCCAGGGTCACTGCCTGGCCTGAGACACTGCAGCAGCAGCAGGCACAGACAGGGCTCAAAGGAGCTCGCTGTGAGCAAGGGGGCTGCTGTCCCTGCAAGCAAGGATGTTTTCTGGGCCTCAGGAAGAGCCAGTTTCCTAAATCTGAGAACAATTACAAGGAAGATTGTCTTGGAGGAAAAATGTAAGCAGAACAGAATGGGGAGGATGGCTGGGAAGCACTCAGAAATACTTTCCAAAGAGCCTGAGCGCTGGCCGCAGGCAGCAGTGCAGAGCTCAAACCATTGCGAGACCCAGCAGACCTCCCTGGACTGGCAGCACATCCCTCTGAGACCTTGGCAGCTCTCCTCCAGCTGTGCCCATCTGGGTCGCTGTCAGCTTTCCAGGGAAAGTGTCTCAGAGGAGCACACAACCAGCAGATCTTTGCCCTTAAGGGCTCACTAAGATTGTCAACCTGACCCCTTTGCTGCAAGGCTCCCCGCACCGCAACCAGAGCTGCAGCACTAAGAGTGCTTCTCCAGCTGAGTTGTCTCAGCCCTTCCTCCATACCCCCGGGCTCGGGCAAAGCCTTGCTGCTCATTAGGACAAGCAGCCACAGCAGGGGATGTGTTTTCTCTTCTGTTTTGCCAGCCCTTTCCTCAGCCCCCGGCTCTGTCTGCGCTCCTCTTTGCAGAGCCTCCACCTCCCGGTCAGCCCCGAGAAGTTGACTTGTGTGCCCCACAGGCAGCTCTTGTCCCTCCT